>QRFJ01002036.1:362508-490008 GCA_006176705.1 Cocos nucifera | reverse complement strand
GTCAGCATGAAGCTCCATGATGGAATAATAAAAAAATTGGATGATGTCTAATATATATCCAGCTTTATGAAGAATCTAATCTTACTAGATAAATTGGATTCGATCGACATTAAATAAAAAGTTGATGGAGGAATCCTGAAGGTCATGCACGGTATTAAGGTGTAATTAGAGGAAGAAAGTATGAAGGACACTACCTCATGGCGGGAAGTCCAGTGCAAGGTAGAGCTCTAGGTAGAGGTAGATCGAGCATAAGATGGAAGACTCAAAAGGACGAGAGACAATATCGTAGAGTGAAGTTTCTATCATCATAGGAGACTTTTTCAAGCAGGTCTTTGGTCAAAGTGGACACAGCCCATGATAGAGATGAGATCGAGTGGTCTTATTTAACTCTCATATTTGCCCATCCATGATCAGCAGATAATTGCCCCAAGATATGGGGGTATAAGATGAGCTCTCTAATAGATGAAGATCAAATATCAAGTCAAGATAGAGATTGTTAAGAAAAATGCCTCAAATCCTCTCATAATAAGCCTACAGCGAGGTCTAAAATGATAAATGGAGTCGAACGAGCCCAAGAACACTCCAAATGGAATTCAGATGGAGGAAATATGCACGATGGAGCGGCCGAAGTAGGTGGTACAGTCCATAGGATGTCGGAGGAGGCCTACGGGCTAGCGCAGGCCGATGGGCCACCAAGGCCTAACGCATGATGTGGGCCGACCATGAGGGTGTGGCCCAATGCCTAGTGCGGGTACACATGGGCGTAGCCCAATGCCCAGCACAAGCACGCACGGGCACTGGTGAGCGTGAATGCATGCACGAGCTGGCCACGAGCGGGCTTACCGTGTGCAGTCCCGATTTCATGTGGTCCATGCATGGCCATGGACCAGAGCTATTTCTCGCCCCACTTCACACAGTCCACGGGGGATCGAGGGCATTTCCTACCTCGTTTTGCATAGTTTACAGATTTTTTGTGGACCGTTTGCATGATCCGATGGCTAGCATCACTTTTGGTCAAGATCAAGCAGTTTAAGAGCTTGCAGACACAGTCAAAGGCATATTTGAGTTGCAAACGAAGATAGTTCTCCAATATGAGCTCGATTTTAGGTTTATAAAGCTTGTGACAGACCAAGAGCAGGGATGTGGTTTGATAGGTCCCTAGCAGCAGTCGAGAGTCAAGTTCAGCGAGCAATAGTCGTCAAACCCTAAAAGGCACCAATGGATAGCAAGAGTAGGGAGCTTTGGATAGACAACTAGCCAACGGATAGCGATCATTTCAGAAATCTCCAAGAGAGCTTTATAAGAATAGCTTCTACTTGAGAGGATTGTATACGAGTGTTGAGAGTGGATAATCTCTCCTTGTATTTGTTTCTTTCTCATAGTGAAGCTTTGCATGCCTCATGAAGGTTGACCCTTGTCTAATCCACATATTTGGTTGTATTCTTTTTTATTTCTTATTTCTTTCTACTATAATATTCTAGTACGAGATCCCTAATATTCCCAACCACAAAGTCTATTGGCACATCATCATGGCATCATCTAGCTCTAATATCATGTTGCAGAAACTCCTAATTTTTAGTATAGATCTGAAGAGATCTTGGACATTCTCTAAGGTAGCATACCATAGATCATCACCTAGATCGGAGGGAGGCACCCCCTCTCTCTAGAACTTCTTCAAGAACCTAAGGCAACAACACTAGAGCGAAGAGAGAAGAAAGATTGAGGAAGAAAAGATATATATTGATTGCATCCTTAAAAATTCTAATACAACCTATGTATTTATACATAGCCATTAGATCTGATCAAAAACTCTCCTGGCTAATTCAATACATGAAAGCACTCATCGAGCCCATATATATCCATGTCTCTTATGCTCTCATCCCCTGGATCTAAATCCGATCCATATATGAGTTAGCTTCCTTAAGACCTCTCAAACCAGACCTTAAGATCCTTAGGATAAGTCCATATCCTAGCCCCAAATAGACCCTCCATGTAGCTCTGCTCACGCACTGAGCCGGCTAACCTGAGATTAGATCAGCTCAATTTTAGATTGAGTCGACCTAGTTGCATGCCATACCTACAGTCCCGAAATGTGTCTTTCTATTTAGCCTATCCTCTAAGACTTAGCCAACCCAGTCTGAGACTGAGCTGGCTAACCTGCAAAAAAGTTCTTATCTACAATCTTCATGCTCCAACTTTGGTTTCTTGCTTCATCTTATACTCCATGTCTCCAAAGCACCAACCAAGTTCTTCAAGGCCCTCAACACTTGGATCTTGAGCCCGTGGAGGGCTAAACATCGCCTCCATCCTAGGACAACTCCTGTCCTAGTTCTAGGACCATATCTATCCTAGTCTCCTCAGAGCCAACACCTTGGCTCATTCCATAGCCTTCCAAGGCTTGGGAGCACTATAAATCTTCATAATCTCCATCTTGGTGTCTCCAAGCATTGGCAAACCCTTGGCAATGCCCTTCTACACGATCTCACTGTCGCTACACACCTTGACAGCCCCTTGTGCAAACATCATTTTTATCAATCCTCTTCAGCTATTGTTCACCCTTGAGGCCTTTGGGATAACCGCCTTCATAGCTAAAGTCTTGGCTTGCTTCTCAGCACCATCCTCGATTGTAGGATTCCTTCTACTTAGCAGCTACATCATCATTCCTAGACTTTCCTAAAGAACCTACATCATTCCTTCATCAGCACATATTGTACCATTTGACACAATCTTCTAAGAACTATGTCTGTCCACCTGCACGTGTCGCTCCACCTGGAATTGTGCATCACTAGCGCTGATGCTAGGATATTGATCCTCCTACATCCTTCTACTCTGAACTCATTCCAAATTTTCTCTCCACCTATGAAGCCACCACTCCGGAGCTCCACTTATGAACCCACCTCTCTGATGCTCCATCTGAAATCGAAGTCCATCTGATACTATAGAAGCCGACTCTATCACCAAGTCCCTGGAGGCCAACCATCCAATGATGCACTACTAGGCCTGCCGTTGCACCTCGAACACCATCCACGGCCCTCTTCAAAGTCAAATTGGATACCTCTACAACCCACGGGCACCTTTGAAACTCAAGAGCTTATCCAACTCTTCTGAATCTAGCGACTGAATCCTAAAAAATTCCATCATAGCACTTCTTCTCTTTTGCCCCTGCACCAGCCATCGCTTCAGTTGCTCTAGGAGGAACTGCAGCTCAAATTCCGTCCTAAGCTCAAACCTACTTATCTTATCCTAAGGCTCCTGAGACTTTCTAACTCTCCTTGAGATCTGCTCCTGATCTTCTTGAGATGCCTTCTGACACTCTACTGAGATACCTCCCTCAGCTGCTGCACCGTCGAGCCTCTCTCAATCCCGTGTCTCTAAAAAAATACTACTGCAGCACTCTAGTGCTCTCTATCTCATCTCGATACTACCTCTTTATAGGTATCTAGGTCCTCTCTTGCTGCACATAATCCATCCTCCATCTGAACCACGACTCTTCCTGATGCTCCTACAGAAGAAACCTGATCTAGGACACTCTCAGCTGCTAGATGCCCCTAACGCTCCCTAAGACCTCCTAGCTCTTTCTGAGACCTGCTCCAGGTCTTCCTGAGATGCTCCTGACACTCTTTGCTGAGATACCTCCCTCAGCTGCTACACTGTCGAGCCTCTCTCAATCTCGTGCCTCCAAAAAAATACTACTGCAATACTCCAATGCTTCCTGACAAATCTCTGTGCCATTCTACAGTCGTCCAACCATAACATGCTGGACCTTCATGGATCATCCATCTCCATCACCCTCAAGGCTCCGTAAATCCATACTTTGATCGAACCGTCGAATACATCTCCAACTACTTTCCCATCTTTCTATAATTGAAAGACATATAATCACTTCTTCAGCCTTCCTTCGATCATTATCTCTTGAAAAATCTCTCTTCATCCATCAAATAGCCCTATACTATCCATCTTCATAGAGAACCTTGATCTTTCTACTAACATTTCTTCCTCAGCTGCTACACCACCGAGCCTCTCTCAGTCCTACATCTCCAAGAAAATACTACTGTAGCACTCTAGCACTCTCTGTCGATCACCCATCATACATCCCGACCTTTCCTCCAAGACTGACCAGTAAATCATGCATCCAAACCTTCCACTCTAGAAAAAATTCTTTTCTTTAATCCTCTTAGCCTCCACCTTCAATCCACTACTTCCGATTGGCCAAACTATAGCAATAACAAAGATAGATCTAAGACATACTATGGAATACTCGTACACATTTCTGATTTTATCTTGTATGACTTCTCCTCTTTCATGCACCATCAGGCTCTGATACTAAATATTGGCACATCACCATGATATCACCTAGCTCTGATACCATGTTGCAAAAATCTCTGATCTTTAGCATGGACCTGAAGAGATCTTGGACATTCTTTGAGGCAGCATACCATAGATCATCACCTAGATCTATGCTGGGGCGCCTTCCTCCTTAGGCTTAAGGGAGGCACCCCCTTTCTATAAAGCTTCTTCAAGAACCTAGGGCAACAATACTAGAAAGAAGAGAGAAGAGAGATTGAGGGAGAAGATCTATATTGATTGCACCCTTAAAAATTCTAATACAATCTATATATTTATATATAGCAATTAGGCCCGACCAAAAACTCTCTGGCTAATTCAATACATGAAAATACTCATCGAGCCCATGTACATCCATGTATCCCATGCTCTCATCCCCTGAATCTAAATCCGACCCATACATGAGTTAGCCTCCTTAAGACCTCTCAAATCAGATCTTAAAACTCCTAGGATAAGTTTCTATCCTAGCTCCAAATAGATCTTCCACATAGCTCTGCCCGTGCATCGAGCCAGTTCAGTCTCAGCACTAAGCTAGCTAACCTAAGACTAGATCAGTTCAATTTCAGACTGAGCCGATCCAATTGCATGCCATGGCTGCAGTCCTAAAATGTGCCTTTCTATTTGATCTATCCTCTAAGATTTACCCGACCTAGTTTGAGACTGAACCTACTAACCTATAGAAAAATCCTTTTTTGTAGTCTTCATGCTCCGACTTTGATTTCTTATTCCATCTTATGTGCTAGATCTCCGAAGCACCAACCAAGCCCCTCAAGATCCTCAACATCTGGACCTTAAGCCCATGGAAGATTAAACACCATCTCCATTCTAGGATAACTTCTATCTTAGCCCTAAGATCATACCTATCCTAGTCTCTTCGAAGCCAACATCCTAGCTCCTTTCGTGGCCTCCTAAGGCTTGGGAGCACCATAAATCCTCACAAAGTCAAGACAAGCTCTCTCCTAATTGAAAAGTCTCTTATGAAGTAGAGGAGGTTGTCAGACCAGGAATCCATCGTCTAAGAGATCTCGAAGGGGCTACACTACCTTAGACCATAGAACTCCAAAAACTTACGAATATATTATCAATAGTTATACTTTAATAAATGATTTTTCATTTGATAAATTTGATTTTTGTACATTTGAAATGCCATAAAGGATGCTTTAGCCAAACCTCATTCTTAAACAAGGTTGAAGGCATCCAGTTCTTAAATAGAAGGTGAACCTTGTTCTTAAATAAGATTGAAGACTCTTGTTCTTAAATAAAGAGGACATCAAGCCGAATCTTATTCTTAAATGAGATTGAAGACTTTCGATTCTTAAACAAGAGATGAATCTCATTTTTAAACAAGATTGAAGACCCTTATTCTTAAACAAGGAGGACATCAAGCCGAACCTCATTCTTAAATGAGGTTAAAAGCCTCTGATTCTTAAACAGGAGGTGAACCTCATTCTTAAATAAGGTTGAAGATCCTTATTCTTAAACAAGGAGGACATCAAGTCAAACCTTATTCTTAAACGAGGTTGAAGGCCTTCGATTTTTAAATAGAAGGTAAACCTCCTTCTTAAACAAGGAGGACATCAAGTTGAACCTATTCTTAAATGAAGTTGAAGACCCCGATTCTCAAATCGGGGGCAAAGCTCGTTCTTAAGCAAGTTTGGAAGATCTTTATTTTTAAATAAGGAAGAAAAGTTTAATCAAGATTGATTAAAAATTTAAAATAAAAAAAAGAATTTGGCAAATACAGCTCGTGACAAATAAGTTAAAGTATAGTGAATTGAGAAGAAGATTATTTTATTAGAAGAGAGGATTACAAGAGTCATTAAAGACCAGTTGCAAAAAGAAGAAAAAAAAAATTTCAAGTACAAGAGTTTGATATCTAAAAACTAGCACTTTCCATCATCAAGGAGTTCTTTAAATCCATTATTTGTTCCTCGTACCATCTCCTTGTCTCTAGACTCTCCTTCAATAAATTCCTAGCTCTAGCTGAGTCAGCCTCCGATTCCTTTAATTTTTTTCTGAAGCATATTCAACTCAACATCTACATCTTTAATGACCTTCTCTTGATGCTTCATCTAGATTTGAAGTTGAAAAAGCTTGGACCTATCATTGTTATGAGTTTTGGAGAGATCCATAAGGATATTTCTAATTGAAATGAGCTCATCTGAATCCCCTTTGGAGCTAGCCTGGACTTTGCTTGCAAGGTTCTCTTTGAGCCGAGTTATTTCATCCTCAATCATAAGGAGTTGGCTCAGAAGGTGTGAAGCTTTCTTTTCTCCATAATGCTTGGACCAATATACCTCTTTCTCTAAGTGCTGGATTTTTTTCTTGGCATTTCTAAGTTCATCTTCAAAGAAACTCATCTTTGCAGTCAAATGCTAAGCCCTTTCACTGTCAAGCTTTGATACTCGCTGAAGCTCGTCAGATATTTAAGATCTCTTTGATGAATACTCCCTATAAGTTTGTTTGACCACTCAACGTAGATGATTAACTTCAATTGTAGCTATTTTATAATGCTTCCTTATTTTTTCAAGCTCTTTTTCAGTTTTAATTAACTTATTATTGACTTTGCAAATCTCTTCCTCAAGAGTTTAAATTGAGCCTTAAAAAGAACAACCTGGGCAAAGAAATGGCCATAGTCCAAGTTTGAGCTTGATGGCAGTATCTACAAATACCAGTTTGCTACACAAACACACCATGACACAGAAGAAAAGGTATGAGAACAATGAAATTTCATTACTCAAAAATTTAATTATATAGATAGGAAAGAAAAAAAGGTATAATCAAGGATTGTCCCCCACCTCAGACTGGGGGACAGTAGAGGAGCTTGGTTCGGCCTCAGAGGATTGACCTGCTCAGCTCCAGAAGCTAGAGGCACTACTTCTACAGGCTCCCTAGCTTTAGCAGAAGGCTCAATAGTGGCAGGGTCGGGTCCAATTGAGAGGTCATCTAGTTCATCTTCCAAGAAGTCAAGGTTTAGCTCAAGATGATGGCTCACGACCTTCTATTGATAGGACTCAAAGCCGGCATCAAAAGCTTCCCTGGCAAATTGCACCTTGATTGTGGTGAATTCTTTGGAAGACTTGAACTCTTCCATCGCTAGTTGCATGGCCTCGGCCACTTTCCTTTCCTCCTTCCTAACCTCGGTAGCCTTCCTCTTCTTCTTCTCCGAGGCCAGGTCAAATTTTGCCTTCTCTAAAGCACTTTTTGCTTCTTCCAAGGCACTTTTCATTTCAGCCGACTCTCTCTTGGCCTCCTCCAAGATCCTTTCAGACTCTTTGAGCTCCTCCTTGAGACACTCAGCCTTAGCTTTGTGGTTGCAGGCCTTGGCCTTGGTAGCCTCAGCATCCTTCTTAGCCTTGGTAACATCGGCCTTATGATTGGTAGCCGACTCAATAACAACGGATAAGAAGTGGCCCACCTACGATAATGGAAACAACTCCCTCACTGTGAAATACTTGAAGCCGACAAATGACAAAGTGCTTACCTCGAGAAAAGCAAAAATTGCCCCCTTCTTCTACTCTTGGAAGCTTAACTTGCAAATTTTATCTATCTCGCTGGGGAGCAAGCTGTCTTCCAGAAAGGTTCAAACGATCCTCTAATTGTCAAGAGTGGCGATGTCCCAGTCAATGTTGTCACCACTTGACTCTCCGACACACTTCTATGGTCGAAGCTTTTTAGTAATAGACTTTTTCTTTTGCTCTCTGCTCTCTTCTTCTTCTCGATGGGAGATGGTGGTTCAACAATTTTGGCAGGTGCGGTTGGAGTTGGTGAAACCATCCTGACCTCCAAATCGATAATTATGGGAGGAGCTGAAGAAATCGAGCTCGGGGTGGAAGGCTTGACTCTTTTGGACACCTCTCTCAAGCTGGCACCCTTTCTTTTCCTTATTTGATGATTTTTTTGCAGAAGTGCTAATTCCTCATTTATCATTTCTACAGAAATAAGCAAACCAAAGTTAGAAAAGGATAAAAAATCAAAAAAAATTAAATTTATACTTTTGGGATCTACAGGACTCAGGTCGAAATTGAAAAGGATCTGATTCGATAATAACTAGGCTAATGGAAAAATTTTATATTCCCATAAGATCTTTAAACTTTCAGAGTCTTATGTTGCTCCAAGAATTAATTTTGATGATTATAAAGCATTTGAGAAGATTACTAATAAATTTAGCTTGAAAAAAAAAATTGTATTTCAGAGGCAAAATCGTAATTTTATCAAGTTTGATCTGAGAGCCTCAAGAGCAAGTATAGAAGATTCTAATCCCTTGGAGGCAGTTTCATGATTTTTGGATGCTTATTTTGAGAGAAAATTAAGTTTGAAGTGAAAAGATCGACCCCTAAGTTGTCTCCTGCTGAAAAGGGCTGTTTGGCATGCTGTCTCTATGCCAAGGATCGACCTCTACTATGTCAAAGGCTAAAAATATAGAATGGCTATTTTTCTAGATTTTGTCTCGAAGGTCTACCTCGAGGTCAACCCCTGTGCCATGAGTTGATCCATGAGTCGACCCCTGTAATAAAATTTTTTTGCAATGGCTATTTTTTCTTATTTTGACAGATTTTAATGATCTCTTTAATATCTCCAACGGCTACAAATCTTGTCCAAAATTCTCTCCTCCACCTATTGAAGATTTAAAAGGCTTTAAATAGAAAAAAACATAAGAGATTGGTGTGATTCAATTTCAGCCCTAAGCAAAAGTCATCTTCAAATAAAAAAGCTTTCGTTTCAAGTTCTTCTACCTCTCAAGAGCTCTTTCAAATCTCCAACAACCTTGAAGAAAATCAGAAAAGCTTCGTCCATTATTGTGAAAAGAGTTCTTAAGATTTTATTTGCTCATAAAGAGAGCTAAACTTATATTTGATTGTCATTAAATCTTTTACTCTGCTTTACTGTTTTACTTCAAGTTTTGGGGGGGTTCCAAAACTTGGAAAGGTTGATCCTAATCTTGAATAGGATTGTATTAGGTTGGCTTGTATCCGAAAAATAAGTGTTCTAGCTTGGGATAGCTAGGGTTGGAGGTTTCCAATCGTGTATTCAATTTGAATATAGTTAGTAAATTTTAATTTCCAAGTAGGAGCTTGAGTGGATGTAGGTGCAAGAGAAGCACCGAACCACTATAAATCTTGCTTATTTATGGTGTGCTTGCTATTTTTCTTTCCTTAGTTTGTTAAATTCTTGCTCTCTAATCTTTTATATTTTTTCTAATCTAAATCGCTTCACACACGTCTTGCATATCATCATTCAATCTTGATATCTTTAAATTTGCTTTAAAAAATTTTAAAAATTTAATTCATCCCTCCTCTTGGGTTGCATAGCTGGACAACAAGGGGTATCAGAGCTTGATACTCTAGCCCTACTTTGATTTAACTATCAAAGAGCCAAAGATCTATGGCAATCTAAGTTAGTATTTCTCTAGCCAAGGGGCAGTCCACAAACCGATCTCTACTTTTCAATGGGATAAACTACACCTATTGAAAAGCTCGGATGAAAATTTTTATACAAGTACTTGACTATGATATATGGAGTATCATAGTTAATGGACCACACACACGTCTACTAAGATAATTGATGGTGAGGAATCAATCAAATTCGAAAAGAAATAGGATGAGATTGATAAAAAAATGGCTCAACTCAATGCAAGAGTCATGAATGTTTTATATTGTGCTCTAGATGCTAATGAATTTAATCATATTTTAACTTGCATATCGGCTAAGAAAATATGGGATAGATTAGAAGTAACTCATGAAGGTACTAATCAAGTTAAGGAGTCAAAAATTAACATGCTTATGCACAAATATGAACTTTTCAAAATGGAGCATCATGAGTCAATAACTATAATGTCTACTAGATTTACCGACATTATAAATGGTCTTAAAAGTCTTGGCAAATCTTATTCTAACAGTGATCTTGTGAGAAAAATTCTTAGGTATTTGCCAAGAACATGGGAGGCCAAAGTGACTACAATCGAAGAAGCCAAAGATCTAAATATTTTATCCTTGGAGGAGCTTCTAGGATCTCTAATGACGTATGAGCTAAGCATGAAACAACATCAAGAAGAAGATGTCAAGAAAAAGAAGATAATACATCCTTAAATCCACCAATCCATAAGATGAGAAATCCGATGAAATGGAAGATGAAGAACAAGATGAAGAAATAGCCCTCATCATAAGAAAGTTTGAGAGATTTTTGAAAAGAAAACAAGGGATGAGGAAGAGGCAACCTACCAAAGAAGAGCATAGCAAGAAAAAGGATAGGGAGGAGCTCCTTATTTGCTATGAATGTAAGAAGCCAAAATAATTTAGGTCTGAATGTCCTCAACTTAAAAAGATTTTCAAGAAATATAGAAAAAAGCTATGGTAGCAACATGGAGTGATAGTGACGACTCAAGCTCCGAACAGAAAGAAGCTCATAAACAAGCCAACCTATGCCTTATGACACATGAGAATGAGGTAAGTGCTGAAATTTCAAATGAATTTACATTCGAAGAACTTTAAGAAGCCTTCTATGATTTAATAGATGATTTAAAAAAGTTAGGAGCTAAAAATAAAGAACTAAAATTAAAGAATTCAGTCTTACTAAAAGAAAATGAAACTATCTTAAGTGAAAAACTAGTTTTAACTCAAGAGAACTAAAATTTAAAAAATAAAATCAGCAATTTAAAATCGATAGTTGAAAAATTTACTTTGAGTTCAAATAAACTTCATATGATTCTTGAAAATCAAAAGATCATTTATGATAAAGTTGGTCTAGGCCATAATCCAATAAAAATTTTTGAAAAATATTTTTGTAAATTCACAAAGCAATAAATTTTTAAATGTTACTTGCTTTAAATATGGTAAACTAGGACACAAATCTTATACATGCTTCTCTAACAATTCAAATTTAAAGAAAATATGGGTTTCAAAAGGAACCATTATGACTAACCTTAAAAGACCCAAGAAAACTTGGGTACTTAGAGTAAGGACTTGATTTTGTATGTAGGTATGTCTTACATCCAAAGAAGAAAATCGAAGATGGTATCTTGATAGCGGATGCTCAAGATACATGATCGATGATGAGTCCCAATTTATCATGCTTGATGCTAAAAATGGAGGGATGGTCACATTTGGAGATAATAGAAAAGAAAAGATTATTGGTATAGGTAATGTTGGTATCACTCCCTCCAAGTATATTAAAAATATTTTATTAGTAGATAGTTTAAAACACAATCTCTTAAGTATTAGTCAACTTTGTGACAAGGGTTACAAAGTTGTTTTTGAATCTTTATTGTGCATTGTAACTAGTCCCCATAATGATAGCATTAAGTTAGTTGGTCATAGGCATGGTAATGTTTATATGATAGATTTAAATAATCTTTCTATGATAAACATGCAACGTCTAGTAGCTATGAATGCCAAAATTAATGAGACTAGTTGGCTTTGGCATCGTAGGCTTGCACATATTAGTATGTATTCACTTTCAAAGCTTATCAAAAAGAAATTAGTTATCAGTTTACCAAAATTGAACTTTAAAAAAGATAAAATTTATGATGCATACCAACTAGGTAAACAAACAATAGTTTCATTCAAATCTAAGAACATTATTTCAACTTCTAGGCCATTGGAACTTTTGCACATGGATTTATTTGGTGCTACAAAAATAGCAAGCTTAAGTGAAAAATGTTATGGTTTTGTAATTATCGATGACTAGTCATGTTTTACATGAATTTTCTTTTTGGCACATAAAGATAAAACTTTTTATATTTTCACAAAGTTTTACCGCAAAGTTATAAATAAAAAAGAATTTTCAATTCAAAGCATTTGAAGTGATCATGGAATCGAATTTGAAAATCAAGACTTTGAAAAATTTTGTGATGAAAAAAGAATTAGCCATAATTTTTCAGCACCTAGGACACTCCAACAAAATGGAGTAGTAGAAAGAAAAAATAGAACTCTAGAAGAAATGACCTGTACTATGCTTTGTGAAAGCAACCTTCCAAGATACTTTTAGATGGAAGCAATTAACACAGCATGTTACATCTTAAACCCTACCCTAATCAGACCAATTTTAAAGAAAACATCTTATGAGCTTTGGAAAGAAAGAAAACCTAATATTGTATATTTTCATATTTTTGGTTGTCGATGTTTTATTTTGAACAATGATAAAAAAAACTAGATAAATTTGATGCAAAATCCGATGAAGCTATTTTTCTTGGTTACTCCTCTTCTAGTAAAGCTTTTAGAGTTTTTAACAAAAGAACCTTAGTAGTAGAGGAGTCAATACATATTATTTTTGATGAGACTAATGATCTTCCATCAAGGAAGAGTGAGCATATTGATGATGCAGATCCTCTTATAGAAGAATTAAAGGAGATCATCCTAAAGGATTTAACAATTCAAAATGAAGAAAATCATGAAGACAAGCAAGAAATTGAGGGTGAAGGACAACATGAACAATCTTAAGGTACAAATGATCTTCCAAAAGAATGGAGGTACATTCACAATCATCCTAAAGAACTAATTATTGGTGATCCTATATATGGGGTAAGAACTCGCTCTTCACTTAGAGATGCATACAATCATTTTGCATTTGTTTCTCATTTTGAACCCAAAACCATTGATGAAGCCGAAAAAGATTATAATTGGATAAATACAATGCAAAAGAAACTTAATCAATTTGAAAGAAATAATGTATGGATCTTAATATCAAGACCTAAAAATTATCCAATAATTAGTATAAAATGGGTATATAGAAATAAATTGGATGAAAATGAAAATATAATTAGGAATAAAGCAAGATTAGTTGCAAAGAATTATAATCAAGAAGAGAAAATTGATTTTGATGAAACCTTTGCATCTGTTGCTAGACTAGAAATAATTAGACTTTTCCTCGTTTATGCATGCTTTATGAATTTCAAGCTATTTTAAATAGATGTTAAAAGTGCTTTTCTAAATGGATATATTATCGAAGAAGTTTATGTAGAACAATCTCCCGATTTTGAAAATCATACTTTTTCAAATTATGTTTTTAGATTAAACAAAGCATTATATGGTTTAAAACAAGCACCTAGAGCTTGGTATGAAAGACTAAGTAAATTTTTGCTTAATAATGAATTTTTAAGAAAAAATATAGATATAATCTTTTTTATTAAAAGTGATCATGATGACATCTTAGTAATACAAATATATGTTGATGACATTATATTTGGATCTACTAATAAAATTTTATGTCAAAATTTTGCTAAGCTCATGCCGAGAGAGTTCGAGATGAGCATGATAGGTGAACTAACATTCTTCCTCGGACTTCAAATCAAACAAATAAAAAAAGGGATCTCCATCACTCAAAGCAAGTATATAAGAGAACTACTCAAGAGATTTAGGATGGAGAGCTCCAAAGCAATTAGTACCCCCATGAGTCCATCATGTAAGCTTGATAAGAATGAAGAAGATAAAAGTGTCACTACTACAAAAAAGGGCTATGGCAGCAGTTTATAACCACCATCGTAGTCCAAAAAATCACTGCCATAGGCTATGGCAGCAGTTTTCTAACCGCTGCCACTGTGGCCGTCGCCGTAGCTCTATGACAGCGGTTATTAAAATCACTATCATAGATTGCCTATTGCAGCAGTTTATAAACCGCTGTAATAGATCGACCTATCACAGTAATTATGTAACTGCTGTCATAGGATACCTATAGCAGCGATTATATAACCGCTGCCATAGGTAATCTATAGTAGTGGTTTTTTAACCACTGCCATAGGTCTAATGTAGCAGTTGGCATCGGATCTATGGCAGCGGTTGGCACGGATATGACAATGATTATAAAACCGCTGTCGTAGATCTTAAATAATTAAAAAAATAAAATTTTTACTTTTTTATATATTTTATCTAATAAATATAGATATATAACATAAAAAAATATAATAAACATAAAAACTATTTTGAAATGTTAAAATTTTATTATCGAATAAAATTTATTATAATATTTTTTTAAAAAATAAAATACGTCAAAAGTCTTCTAAATCTACATCATCGTCATCATCGTTATCACCGAAAGTCGGAGCCAGAGCTGGAGTCGGAGCTGAAGCTGGAATGCAAGCCAACATATTCTTAAAGCTCATGACTCTAAAACACATGCTGAACGTTGACATCATATCTCTCACGATATCCTCCAAATGAGATGCACGCTCCTCAGCCCAATCTGCCCGCATCGCAACATAATCTGCCCATGCCAACGCTTCCTCAAGCTCCTCCCAACTGACGACACTGAAAGTCTGTGAGAAAATGCTCGCCTCGGATCAGTAGCTCATTGGCATGTGTCCAAGCTTGCATTGAATCCTCCCAGAGTGCTTAGGCCCAAAGACCTGAGATAGATGGTCATGGGATCCAGAGGTATCTGGGCCCTTGCTCACGAGCACATCTAAATGATCTATAATTATAAATTAAAATAAAATTTTATAAGAAATACTATAATACTAATCATATATACTAATATATTTAATACTTACAAAAATACGCCCAATCGTGGCGTTCATCGGCTTGCCCGTCTTATCCGTGCGGCTGGATCGAAAGATCTCGCTATGGTTGGGCATCACTCCATCTCTCATCAGCTATAATAAAAAATAAATTTATCAGAAAGATGATAAAAAATATGAATTTAATTTATCTAATAAAATTTAAAATTAATTATCTTTCTATGTACACGACTAGCCATAGACTTGCAGCCTAGAGTATGCGTATACTCCTGGACTGCACGGTTCTCTCGGTTCTGATGGAAGATAGCCTAACAAGTATTCAAATAAATAATAAATATTTAAAAAATATTTAAATAAAACTTTAAATATATTAAAAAATTCAAAAGTTAAGAATTTTACCATGAACTCTTGGCTCCTCCAGTGTCTAACCATCCTCTCCCACTAACTCGAAGGACAGTCCTGTATCCAAGAAACAAGCTCCTCTAGAATATCTCATCGGTGCTTGAGCCATCCTCTATGGAGCTTGACCTTGTAACCTTGATACAACTCTCCAATCTTCTTCAGTTGGATATTTCGAGCTCTCTCATGATCGAGAAAGTCGTACCTCCTCTGCACAAATTTATCAAAAATCAGTTACAGAATTATTCTAATCAAACATATATAGTGTAAACATATAAAATGCATAAATATAACTAAGATGTACGTACTTACTCATATCTCTTCCCATACCCGATCCCTGACGATAACATCCATCAAATGTTAGTCTCTGGGCTCTACAGGAATGATGTCCGACCATCTTATAAGTACTCCAAAAAAGGAATGCATCTTCCACACGATCTCTCCTATCGACATTCCCTCCGCATCATACTGCACCATCATCTGATGCTGGCGGTTCCACACGTGTGCCATATGATAAGCATCATAAATTTACTAATAAAAGTATTAATTTATTAATTAATTATATTAATTTTTAAAAATTATTAATCAATTTATATATAATTTTTGAAAAATTCATATTTTTATTAATTAAAAAATTAATTAAAAAATAATAAAAATTAAAAAATAAAATTTTATTATCAATGGAAAGATCTCATTTTTTTTATCATAATGAAATAAATTTCAAGTAAAACAAAGCTAAAACAGAAAAGATATGAATTTTTGAAGAAATAAAATAAATAAAAATTAAATAAAAAAAGAAAATGGCTCAGCCGGCTCCGCAAGCCAAGCCACCAAGCCAAGCCAAGCCATCAAAGCCGACTTACCCATTGAAGCTATCAGCCGGTCCACGATCCAGGCGTGGACCGCCAACTCAGCAGAAATCGACGAATCAAAGATTGCCACGTGGCGGACCTAGACCCCTAAAGGGTCTACAGAAATTTATCGCGGCTCACAGGGTATTTTAATCTTTTTACTCAACGACAGGAGCGCTGATTGGTTGTGGTGTGCAGTGCGGCCGGTCCATGCGGTCCATGGGAATAGTAATTGCACGATCGGACAGCTGTGGTTGATTGCGGTCAAGATCGGACGGTGGTAGTTATTTCCAGATTTAATTCAAATTCTATCAGCGATCTGGTGCGATCCAATGGCCAGAAAATCAAGTGATGAAGATCCGACGGTCTAGAATGCTCCTGACGGTGATCAAGACTCCCGATGCTTGATTTGCGGCCAGATTTCCTCCATCAACATGCGATCGGATGGCCAGAAATTGATCTAACCCGATCAAGACTGATATACATCCAATTTTGATGATTTTTGGATCGTTAGATTCCTATTGAATGGCCAAATTTCACCAGACTTACCAGAGTCGTATCAGAGCTATTTTAATTCAAATTTTATTCAGATTTTGACGATTACAAAAGCCATTAGTCCCATATTGCCTTTAGAAATAAATATCCAGCCCTCCTAGCTCTATAAAAAGGATCCCAGGCCTCCAAAAATCAACATCTTCGATCAAGATAAAGCTTTGGTATAGGGCGAAGCCAGGCTATGGATTAAAGGCTACTTCGAAGCAATGGGTACCAAAAAGAAGAGCCGAGCTTCTACACCATCTTTCTGCCAATGCCGATCTAAGATCAGAGATCAGGCTATTTTATTTTTTTTAAATTCTATGTATTTAAATTCTAAAATTTTAATTAATAAAAATTTTATTTTTGCACTTTAATTTCTTGCTTTTTATTGCAATTTAATTTTTACACTTTAATTATTATTTTTTATTTTATTGTAAGTAGATGCTAAGATCTAATTAGTAGATCTTAGTACCAAGTTTAAATTTCTGTATCTTTTAATTTTTATTTTTAATCTTTCAACTTTATTTTTGATTTCAAAACTCAAATCATTTTTTTTTTAAAAAAATCAAAGATTTCAAATCTAAAATACTACCTTCTCTGTGGATTCGATCCGACTCACTACTATCTACGCATTTTCAATAATTTTAAGAAGTTGGATTAAACTGATAAACACGGTGTCTTAACGACAGCATCGTGTTTCTATCATATTTTTGGCGCCGTTGTCAGGGAAGGAATAGATGCTATTTTTTTTTAATTTCTTTGATTTTTTTTGTAAATTAATTATATTTTTTTTAATATTGCTTACTAATTTTTTTTATTTATTTTATAGAAAAAAAAGAAAATGAAGAAAGCATCTAATTTTGGTGAGATCAATCCTAACCCTAGTCCTCTTTTCTTTTTATTTATTTTATTTTTAAATTAATTTAAAAAATATCCATTTAAATCTAATTAAAAGTCTCATGATAAGATTAGAAATCCTAACTGCTTAGAGCATGCATCATATTAGTTTTATTTTATTTTTTTTTTTTGGTGATTGCTGGAGGCAAGGTAAGCCTTTCCGAATTCAATTAGTTGCATGCATCTAGTTTAAATCGCATAGAACCCTTTGATTGAAAATTTTTTATGCATATTCATATTAAATCAACTTAAGGGCAACACCCAATTAAACAAGATAAGGTGGGGATTTGATCATCCTTCCTTAGCCCACAAACAACCAACCAGCATCCTGCATTGACCTAAGCTTTTAATTTTAAAATCAATTAGACATCAACCCTAGGAACTCGAGCTCAATATGATAAAAAATCTTAAGAGTTAAACCGAATTAGGATAAGTCAATTTGACTGATGTCTAGGAAAATAGTTCAGGGACGACTGGGTCCGAAGGAAGGTGGTTTCTAATTGGTTTCGTTCACTTATCTGACCAAGCACAATTGGTGTCTAAGGCAAGCAACGGGAGGACTCCCACCGATCTTATACTTATCTGGCTAGTTGATTGGCTAATCCTACACTTGGAGGGCTTGAAGGTGACCTTGGCAGTTAGGAGCTGTCTAAATCTAGGACAACCCTTAGTTAGGAGTGATTGACCAACTTGATTGCTAACCAACATTAAATCTAATTAAACCTAATTCTTCTCTTTCTTCTTAGTTCTAGGACTCCTTAAGACCTCTTCTTTAGAACTCTTCTTTCTTTCTTCTTCTTACTCCTCTAAAAATAAAATAAAATAAAATAAAATAAAAATTAAATTAAACTAACTAAAAAATATTAAAAATGATAATTAAATTAAATTAAATTAAAATTAATAAATAAAATAATTAAAAAAAATTAATTTTTAATATAATAAAATAATAAAAAAAATAAAAAAAATCTAAATTTTTTTTTGAACCATACATTAGGGTTGCATTAATACATATACGATAGAAAATTACTTTACCTAATCTAGTTGAACCCAACCATAATAATCAAATGGCTAATCTGAATCTAATAGTCCATAAATTAGATAAAGTTGACCTTCTTGCTCAAAAAATAGATCAACTCCTAATCCTAGGTCAACAATCTTCTGCACAATTCACATCATCTTCTAATTATCAGGAGACTTATTCAATCTGTGCTAGCCCAACCCATCATGTGAGTGAATGTCCTATGACTGCACAGTTTCCACATTTTATCCAAGAACAAGTTCAAGCTGCTCAAGGATACTCCAAATTGATTAATGACCCATTTTCAAATTCATATAATTTAGATTGGAGTAACTTTAATTTTTCTTGGACATCCCAACAGACTCAAGCTCAGACCCAAATTTCACTTGAGCAAAATTATCAAAATAGATCCCAATATCAAAATTATGCCTATAATAATGGTCAGCCTAGTCAGTTTATCCAGCCATCATATTATAATCAGCCCTCATACCCACCTCCTCAACAGACCAATCTAGCTGATGATAGATTTAACCAACTTCAACAATTAATTCTAACTCAACAGCAATCTATCACCAGGCTAGAAGCTCAAATAGGATAATTAGTTGAGTCTAACATGAGGAGAGAACTAGATCAACTACCGAACCTACCAATTTCAAACAACCCACCTAATGTCCACCAACCACCTGGACCAAGTTATCAATTTAATGTCTCACTTAAGAATCCTCAATTTGAGAATACCAAAGTAATTTCTGAACTTAAAAGATATAGGATTCTTATGGATCCATACCAAGATCAGGTGAGAGAGGCTAGTACTGATGCTAGCCAAAATGAAAATTTAGAGGAACTGGTTAGTACTGAGACTAACCATATAGAAGAACCCGAATCAGAAATTAGTACCAATGCTAGTTCCAGTTTAAATGAGATAGAAATAGGAGAAAAGAGAATAGATGATTTAACCAAGACTTATAAACCTAATGTCCTATTCTCTTCAATCCAAGAAGTCGGTTCTTCTTACAAAAATCAAGAGGCATGTAATGAAATATCAATGGAGTTATCTAAGCAAGATCGTATTAATTTACCTCTAGAATTAAAATAGTCTTTAGTCACCATTCCAGCACCCATTGAATCAAACTTAACTCCTAAAACTCCATTCATGAGCATTTTAGAAAAACAAATAGGAGAAATTCTTAATAAATATGGGTCTGAGAATGGGATCATAAATTATATCCCTAAAATTAATAGTAAATATATCAATAATGGGATTATAAATCATCTTTCTGAGATTGGCAATCTAAAATCATTGAAATTTATCAATCTAATATTTGACATAGGATAGTGAGCTGCATTGTGTCTGACTGAAGACGGTAAACTTAGCGCTTGTTGGGAGGCAACCCAATATTTAGTTTTTATCTAATTTATTTTTAATTTATTTTTTTTAAGATAATTTGAATAAGTTGGAGGGAGAGCCCAAATTTTTAAAGGCATGTGCTAGACCAAAAATATAGTCAGGTGTATTCTTTCATATTCTTTATTACATCCTTTATATTTTTTTTTCTTCTCCATTGAGGACAATGTCGATTAAGTTGGGGGGAAGAAAAAATAAAAATTTTAAAATTTTGAGTCCTCAAAAAAATTAGTATTTAGTATTTAGACACCTGATTATGCTTAAGAATTGAATTAAACTAAGCATTTTTAAAAGAAAATTGATACACAGATCAGAGAATCTATGAGATATTGAGGAATCAAGTATTAAGAAAATTCAATAAAGAGTTAAGTCTAGAACATAAAAAGTTTTTCCTTGAAGCATTTCTAATTATTTCTACTAGTATCAAAGAAAAGTCTACTTTTTATAGACTTGTGTAGGGTAACTATACGTTTCTTCATATAAAAAAATTTATTTTAATAAAATAGTTTTCAAGTACTTCTCACTGAGTAACCGGGCCTCTTTGCCTAAGCAAGCATTGAGTTTCACATCAAAAGATGGAAAGGGCAAAGAAGCTCATTGTAAAGCTAGTCTTAACTCATAGCCTATTTGATTCGAGCTAGTAAGCTCGAGGGGTATTCTATACCTAGTGCCCTAAAGCCAACTGGTTTGAGAGTCATTGGCCCAAGACTCGCTACATGGATCAAATAGAAAGCTTAAGGGGTTAAGACACTCAATAGTGGTACAATGTTAAAAAAAAAAAAAAAATATTGATTTTCCACCGAGTAATTGGGTCTCGTTGCCTAAGTAAGCAATAATATTCGCATCAAAAAGTGGGCAATGTAAAAATAAAAATCAATAAATGAATGGCGGAAGTAGCAATACACCTGCCTATATGAAAGTTTAGACAAATTAGAGATAAATGTAGGATAATTTAGAAAAAATTCTAAAAAATTTAATGTTCTTTACTTAATTTTTCTATTGATAAGTATTAATACCCCAATGATATATCTCATTTAAGCTCTACTGAATATCAATGGCCATTTTGAAAATTGCTTAGGTAAAATTCGAAACTCTAAAGTTAAAAGATATTTAAAACTAAATTCTTTCTTTACTCGAGGATGAGCAAAGCTTAAGTTGGGGGGTGTGATAAGCATCATAAATTTATCAATAAAAATATTAATTTATTAATTAATTGATATTAATTTTTAAAAATTATTAATCAATTTATATATAATTTTTGAAAAATTCATATTTTTATTAATTAAAAAATTAATTAAAAAATAATAAAATTAAAAAATAAAATTTTATTATCAATGGAAAGAACTCATTTTCTTGATCATAATGAAATAAATTTTGAGTAAAACGGAGCTAAAACGGAAAAGATATAAATTTTTGAAGAAATAAAATAAATAAAAAAAAGAAAATGGCTCAGCCGGCTCCGCAAGCCAAGCCACCAAGCCATCAAAGCCGACTCAGCCATTGAAGCCATCAGTCGGTCCACGATCTAGGCGTGGACTGCTAGCTCAGCAGAAATCGACGAATCAAAGATTGCCACATGACGGACCTAGACCCTTAAAGGGTCTACAGAAATTTATCACGGTTCACAGGGTATTTTGGTCTTTTTACTCAGCAAAAAGAGCGCTGATTGCCTGCGGTGTGCAGTGCAGCCGGTCCACATGGTCCATAGGAATAGTAATTACGTGATCGGATAGCTGTGGTTGATTGCGGTCAAGATCGGACGGTGGTGGTTATTTTTGAATTTGATTCAAATTCTATCAACGATCTAGTGCAATCCAATGGCCAAAAAATCAAGTGATGAAGATTCGATGGTCCAGAATGCTTCCGACGGTGATCAAGACTTTCGACGCATGATTTGCAGCCAGATTTCCTCCATCAACATGCGATCGGACGGCCAGAAATCGATCCAACCCGATCAAGACTGATATACATCCAATTTTGATGATTTTTGGATCGTTAGATTTCTATTGAATGGCCAGATTTCACCAGACTTACCAGAGTCGTATCAGAGCTATTTTAATTTAAATTTTATTTAGATTTTGATGATTACAAAGGCCATTAGTCCCATATTACCTTTAGAAATAAATATCCAACCCTCCTAGCTCTATAAAAAGGATCCCAGGCCTCCAAAAATCAACATCTTCGATCAAGATGAAGCTTTGATATAGGACGAAGCCAGGCTATGGATTAAAGACTGCTTCAAAGCAATGGGTGCTGAGAAGAAGAGCCGAGCTTCTACACCATCTTTCTGCCAATGTCGATCCAAGATCAGAGATCAGGCTATTTTATTTTTTTTAAATTCTATGTATTTAAATTCTAAAATTTTAATTAATAAAAATTTTATTTTTATACTTTAATTTTTTGCTTTTTATTGTAATTTAATTTTTATACTTTAATTATTATTTTTTATTTTATTGCAAGTAGATGCTAAGATCTAATTAGTAGATCTTAGTACCAAGTTTAAATTTCTGCATCTTTTAATTTTTATTTTTAATCTTTCGATTTCATTTTTTATTCCAAAACTCAAATTATTTTTTTTTCTTTTTAAAAATCAAAGATTTTAAATCTAAAATACTATCTTTCCTATGGATTTGATCCGACTCACTGCTATCTATGCATTTTCAATGATTTTAAGAAGTCGGATTAAACTGATAAACACGGTGTCTTAACGACAACATCGCATTTCTATCACCATATGTGTGGGATCGCAAAATATTCGATTGGATGATGCACCTGTAATACAAATACATTATGCAAATATATAAGTGTACAAATACTATATAAAAAATAAAGTTATGCTAATATAATAAAAACGTACACTCAGATGCTTACGACGGTAGAGGCTCGACTGTCGATGGACTAGATGCCGCTGTTAGAGTAGATGCCGATGGTGAAGGTCCCTGAGCAGCCGATGTTGAGGTGGATGGAGTATGCTCCAACTGCTCCTCAGATGTGAAACTATGCGTAACCCACCGAGAGACAGGGGTGAAAGCTATGTGGCATTTCGGTGCCATTGTGACCTGCAACATTAATGAACATTAATCAAAATAATATCATGACATATTAAATTCTATTCGCTCGAAAGTCGAGCCGACTCCATACCTGAGACAACTGACTTCGTGCCTGAGACATTCGACTAGGATCCTCCCCCAACTGGCTCAATCATAGCTCAAGCTGGCTCGACTGCGTATCCGAGCACTCTCTCTCTCGATCTCTCTCGTCGGCGACAGCGACGAGGCCGAACCCCTCCCTCTTAGTTTTTTTATCTCTCGATCTTCTTCTCTCCCTCTCTTGATCTTCCTCATCGATGAGGTCGGACCCCATCCCTTCCTCTCTTACTCTCTCGATCTCCCTCGCTGGCAAGACCGGACCCCATCCCTCTCAGTGATGCCGACGAGGATGGACCCCCTCCCTCCCTCTCTCACTCTCTCAATCTCCCACTCTCCCTCTCTTGATCTCTCTCGCTGGCGAGATCGGACCCCTCCCTCCCAATGATGGCAGCGAGGCCAGATCCCTCCCTCTCTTAGGTACAGATCCATAGGATATTCGGATTCAGATTTGGTACCAATAATTAAAATTGAATCTGGATATGAATATCCAGGTTCCGATCTAAATCCAATCCATTGATAGATCTAGTCCACAACCGTCGATATGGCACGGCCCAAGGCTACCGCCACGGCACAATCCAAAAACTATAGCATATAGATAATTATAATACTTATAATAAATATTTATAATATTTATTATAAATATTTTATAAATTATTATAAATATATATGATTAATAAATAATACTATAAATTTTTTTAAAAAAATTATACCTGCGACTATAGAGAGTGGATCGCACCGAAAGCTCTGAGGATCGCCGACGACGATGCTAGAGGATGATGACAGCACTAGAGGTAACCTACGAAACAAAAATAAGATAGTAAGATAGAGAAGAGAGAAAAAGAGAAAAAAGAGAGAGAGAGGAGAGCAAGGACGGTCGAAAATGGGGCCAGGGGGAGGGGCACAGTGATGAGGAGGCCGAAGGAGGCTTCGCACTCAATCGGAGGAGGGTCAGAATGCTGGTGGGGGGAGGTTCGCAGGGGTCGAAGGAGGGTCGGATGGGGTTCATCGGAGAGGAGGTTCATTAGGGACCGAGGAGGGTCGGATGGAGGGGCGGGGGGTGGGGGTGGGGTTTCGCAGGGGCGAGCGAGGGTGCAAGGGAGTTTGCTGGAGGAGAAATTTCGTGGAGGCCGAGGGAGGGTCAGATGGAGGGTGGGGGCGGATGGGGGTGTGGGGGCGGCCGGGATGGGGGCTGGGGAGGGAGGGGGAAGAGGAGCGGCGGATGGGTGACACCGATCGGGAGGGGAGGGGCGATGTCGACCGGGGGGGAGGAGGGTTGATGCCGACCGTAGGGGGAGTAGTGGCCATGCCGGTCGGGGGAGAGGAGGGGCGACGCCAATCAGGGGGGAGGAGGGGCAACGCCGATCGGGCGAAAGGAGCCTCACCGACGATGAAGAGGAGGGGGAGAGAGAGAGATCGAGTGCACACGGAAGGAAAGAAAAAATTTAAGAATTTTTAACCTAACCTATGACAGCGGTTATCGAACCACTACTATAGATCTACGACAGCGGTTATCCAAAACCACTGTCATATAACCGCTACCATAGATCCACGGCAGCAGTTCTATAGCCGCTGCTGTAGATCTATAGCAGCGATTTTTGATAACCGCTACCATAGGAGAAAAATAATTTTTTTTTAATTTTTTCTCTAAATATTATATAATTTTAAAATTTAATGTCCATCTTCACCATTCATTATCTAAATAATTATCATTAGAATGTCATCACAAAAGGTTGCCTCGATCCGATGGTCCTAACTTGATCGATCATAAAAATTCGATTTTGATGATCACGAATGATGATGCGATGATATGATAGATGAAGATCTTTGATGGATTCAAAAATCTGCAACGATGATCTCAATGATGTTTATAGCATACTATCAAAGTTTTACTTCAATCGGATATCGTTATCATGATTAATTTAGTACAAAATGATTTCGACCGTTAAATTAGAAACAAGCGATCAAAGGATTAAACGATATTCGATTATGAGATAATTTTTTAGTTAAATAATCTTTGTTATAATTTTAAATATTTTATATGGCGATGATAGTAGAATTCAAATTATTTTCGTATAAATTGTTCATGTTAAGTAGATATTGCAAAAGCACGAGCATAACAACCAGTGAAGTTTCAGAATGGTTATCAGGAGACGTATAGTTTTAGATCGTTCTATATCTCATGAGTTAAATTTTATAATCACCACTATAAAAAATGATTAAAGTAGTAGCCAAGATCATTTATAAAAAAAATTATCTCATAATCGGACACCATTTGGTCCTTTGATCAATCATTTATCATTTAACGGTCGAAACTAATGTATACTAAATTGACTAAGATAACGATATTCGATTGAAGTAAAATTTTGATTGTACGTTACAAACATCATCGAGATCATTGTTGTAGATTTTTGAATCTATCAGAGGTTTCCATCTATCAGATCATTGCATCATCATTCATGATCATCAAAATTAAATTTTTTTGATCGATGAAGCTAGGGCCATCGGATCAAGGTGACCTTTTGCGATGACACTCTAATGATAATTATTTAGATAATGAACGATGAAGATGGACATTAAATTTTAAAATTATATAATATTAAAAACTATATATATATGGCAACAGTTACAATTAACCGCTGCCATAAATCAGATTATAGCAACAGTTCCTACTAACCGCTGCTATAGATCCAACTTATGGTAGTGGTTATAATTAATTGCTGTCGAACTGCTGCTATAGGTCCGACCTACGGCAGTGATTTTCTGTAACCACTACTATATGTCGGACCTATAGCAGTGATTACAAAAAACGCTGCCATAGGTCCGACCTATGACAACGGTTAACGAAAATTGCTGCCGTAGGACCTATGGCAGCGATTTTGAAAATCGTTGCCATAGTAAGCACTGCCATAGGCCATTTTTATAGTAGTATATTGATCAAAAACTTATAGAGGCATGATTAGTTCTTTATTGTATTTAACCGCTAGTAGATCAGATATCATGTTTAGTATTTGTTTATATACACGATTTCAATCTAATCCAAAAAAATTATATTTAAATATTATAAAAAAATACTTAAATACCTAAAAAAACTCAATCCATAGATTTATGGTATTCAAAGAATTCATCAATCAATTTAATTGGATATTCAGATGTAGACTTTGCTGGATGTAAATTAGACAGAAAAAGTACTAGTTAAACTTGTCAATTTTTAAGAGTTAACTTAATCTCTTGATTTAGCAAGAAGCAAAATTTGGTAGCATTATCTACGGCCGAGGCCGAATATATTATAGTCGAAAGTTGCTGTACATAAATCTTGTAGATTAAGCAATAACTTGAGGACTTTAACATTAAACTAAACAAAACTTTCATAAGATGTGATAATACTAGTATCATAAATCTAACTAAGAATTCAATCCAACACTCTAGGTCAAAACACATTGAAATAAGACATCATTTTATAAGAGAGCATGTTCAAAATAATAGTATAATTTTTGATTATGTTTGTACTGAAAATCAATTGGCTGATATTTTTACTAAGACCTTAAGTGAAGATAAATTTTATAAAATTAAGAGAGAGATTTGGAAATTTTAGATTCTTTTGCTTAAATATCCTTCTTTTGATCCCAACTTATCCTCTACTAATATTTTTGGATCAATCCTTGAGACTTAATTTCATTGCTTTAAGTTAAAAATTATCTATTCTTCTTTTTTTTTCTTGACTATAAGAAGAAAAATTATTTTTGAACTTAATAAAAAAAAATCATGGATAAATAATTATACTTTATTTATCTCATAAATTTATTTGAGCATTCTAATGATTTTGATCATTTAATTTATTTTAAACAACTATTTTTATTTTATATATTTTGATCATATTATTATTATTTTTATAAATTAATTAGTATCAAAAAATTATTTTTGATCTTAAAAAAGGATTATTGATGAATATTCATTACTTGTTCAGATTGATTAATTTTAAAAAATAAATTTAAGAAAAATACTCTTTTTAAGTCTTTTGATATTGATGTCAAGCAAAATATTTTAAAGAAGCTATTAAAATCAAATATTCAAAATTAACTTTAGTTTTTAATCAATTGATATCAGACAGCTTGACATTTATCTTATATTTTATTGATCTTAAAATATATATATATAATAATAATAATAATAAAAGAAGAAATGATTTCTAAAAAATTGAATATATCTTATAATTTGCTTTGAATGATCTATTTAAAATCTTTAATCTTTAAAATATTTCATCTTTCTTGAATCTTTAAAGTTCAAAATAATTTTATTTAATGTATTTATATTATTCAAAAAGGAGAAGATGTGTTTTTAATTCATGTTGTTCATAAATAGAATTTAAAAAAAAGAAAAAAAAATATTTATTCTAAATTTATTGTGTTCTTTCAAAATGAAAAAAAAAAGCTAAAAGATAAATTTATCCAATAATAATTATAAAAAAGAGGGGAAGAAAATATTATGTGATAAATTTTCTAGTATTTACTCTTAAAAAATATGAAAAAAGATGTTTGTTTGTTAAATATTATCTAGTTAATCTTAACTGAATATTCTAATTAATTTGAGTTAAGGATAATGAACTTTGATTATTTTATGATCCTTTTAATTTAAGCCTTCATATGATTATTCAGTTTAAATTCAATTGATTTGATTGTCAAATTATTTTTGATAACTAATTAAAGTTAAAACTAATTTAAAATATATTCTCATTCTAAAAAAATTAATTTTGATAAATATTTTTAATTTTAAAACTATGAATATAATACAAAATTTTTAATGTGTCTTTAGAAATTTTTATAAAATTATTTTTGCTCTGATACTATCTTTATTTTGCTTGATACATTTTTGATATATATCTTTTTCGAGCTTGACTAAAATTAATTTAAGAAAAGAAAAGAATGAATAATGAATTAAATATTATGCTTGATTCCACCATTCAAATCTTTGAAAAGTTCTAATCCTCTTAAAGCTTAAAAGTACATACTTGAAAATTTATTCAAGGAATCATATTCATTCAAAAAGAGGAAGAACCTTTGATATTTGAGTTTAAGCTAATTTTTTATAAAAAAAAATTTTCAAATGATAAGCTTTTAAAAGAAAGCTGATTCATTTTATTTGATTTAATTTTTTAAATTTGATTCATCTATCATTTGACACATCACATCATATCTCTGATTCCTCATCTGATTCAGATGCTTCCAGCCATGATCTCTACTAAATTTAGTTTAATCATCTTTGTATTAGGTTATGATCTAGTATTCCTTAGTTGTTGATCAAATCATGGTTGGTTATATTTTTGGATCAAACCTTTGGCATTGGTACTATTGGCTGTTTGGGTCATGGATAGTTGTATCCATAAATTTTGTATGTTTTGATGGCCTAATGAATACTTTTGATATCTTTATATTTTGTATGTTTAGCACTTATATATTTTGATGACTTGATGTTATGATAATCATTTGGATGTAAATATGTGATGATGTCACTTGAATGATGAAAAATGAAATCTTTATGAATTGGCTAAATTTCATTATGATCATTATGTTGTAAATTGAAAGTTTTGTTATAAACTATTATTCTAATAGGCAAATATATAGAATATCTTAAGGGGGAGGCTTTTTTATTTTTAAATTTTTAAATCCTTTACGATCTTACTTGATGATGTCAAAAAGAGGGAGTAGAGTAAATAAAATTGGGTTATAAGCAAAATTGAAATAAAATTGACCAAAGAAATAAAAGTAAAATTGATAAAAGGAATAAGTAAGTCAAACACTTTTGCAAATCATTTAAATGTCTTACTATAAGTAATCATCAAACTACTCTTGATGCCATATTGGTCAAATAATTGAATATAATATTCTAGTATGTGGTGTAGCATATTCCTTCAAAATTTTTGAAATCTTTAATCAATGATTCTACATGCTTTATTTTTGCTTATGCTCAAATATTTTGTCATCATTAAAAAGAAAAAGATTGTTGCTCCAAGAATTGATTTTGATGATTACAAAGCATTTAAAGGGATTACTAATGAATTTGGTTTGAAAAAAGATTTTTTGTATTTCAGGAGCAAAATCATAATTTTATCAAATTTTGATTTGAAAGCCTTAAGAGCAAGTATAGAAGATTTCTAATCCTTTGAAGGCAATCCCATAATTTTTGGATGCTTATTTTGAGAGAAAATCAAGTTTGAAGCGAAAGAGTCGACCCCTAGGTCGTCCCCTGCTGAAAGGGGCTGTTTGGCATATTGTCTCTATGCCAAGGGTCGACCCTTGGGTCGACCTCTACTATTCCGAAGGCTAAAAATATAGAACAACTATTTTTTAAAATTTTGTCTCAGAGATCGACCTTGAGGTCGACCCTTGTGCCATGAGTCGATCCCTGCACGAAAATTTTTTTTAATGACTATTATTTTCTTATTTTGGCAAGTTTTAATGGTCTCTTTAATATCTCCAATGGCTATAAATCTTGCCCAGGATTCTCTCCTTCACCTATTGAAGATTTAAAAGATTTTAAATAGAAAAAAACATAAAAGATTGGTGTGATTCAATTTCAGCCCTAAGCAAAAATCATCTTTAAGTAAAGAAGCTTTTGTTTTAAGTTCTTCTACCTCTCAAGAGCTCTTTTAAATCTCCAACAATCTTGAGAAAAATCATAAAAGCTTTGTCCATTATTGTGAAAAGCATTCTTAAGATTTTATTTGCTCATAAAGGGAGCTAAACTTGTATTTGATTGTCATTAAATCTTTTACTCTGCTTTACTATTTTGCTTCAAGTTTTGGGGGGGTTCCAAAACTTGGAAAGGTTGATCCTAACCTTGAATAGGATTGTATTGGATTGGCTTGTACTCGAAAAATAAGTGTTCTAGTTTGGGATAGCTAGGGTTGGAGATTTCTAATTATGTATTCAGTTTGAATATGGTTAGTGAATTTTAATTCTCAAGTAGGAGCTTGGGGAGTAGATGTAGGTGCAAGGAAAGCATCGAACCACTATAAATCTTGCTTGTTTATGGTGTGCTTGCTATCTTTCTTTCCTTAGTTTGTTAAATTCTTGCTCTTTAATCTTTTATATTTTTTCTCTAACCTAAATCGCTTCACACACACATCTTGCATATCATCATTCAATCTTGATATCTTCAAATTTACTTTAAAATTTTAAAAATCTAATTCATCCCCCCTCTTGGGTTGCATAGCTAGGCAACATCTTGTTTTTCCAACTCTGGTGCTTTGAAACTGATTTCATCAGCCAATCCCAATGAGAAAGCCCCCATCCTATGGTAGAACTAGATACAAAAAGAAACTGCTTCTTTCAGCCATGAACGGAGGAAGGAGCCTCCTTATCAAATCTTTAGTTCCAATTTGTGGGGATATATACCATCAATTTTTGGCAAAAGAATAATTCTTAATGGTAAAGAAAGCTTGGAATAAAGGTATGATTGGTTGGATCTCGGTAAAAAAACAACTAGTAAGGAATTCTATAATGAAACAGAAAGAATTAGAAACAATGGAGGACAAAGACATGTTGTAAAAATGAAAAAGTCAAAGAATAAAAGCTAGGATAGGCAATCTAAGTCCAGCTCGGAAGGCCTCCAAGTATAGCCTAAGCTGAGCTGGGGAAGAGCACAAATTTTGTCATCCACCCCTGGTAGCTCGAGCTCATATTCAGAGAAAATCCCAAACTAAGCTAAGATGAAGGACAGATCGTCTGGAAGCTAGGGTTCCGGGCACAAAAGTTGATCTGACGTCATGCCAAGGTTTGGGGTCGATCACTCGTCTAACATTGGAAGGTTTTGGATCGGAAGGATTTTTAGAGGACCAAGAACATTGTGATTCAGAGAAAATCACTTTGGATCAAGGAAAAATTAGATGAAAATAAACTAAAAATCAAAGAAAATTAGAAAAAGAACCCAAGAAGATAAAGGAGAAGCAAATATTTGAAAACGAGCCCTAAAAGATAATAGAGAGTTGCTAAAAATAAAAGAGAGGGTTAAAATGCTAACCTATGATTGTAGGAGGCTCGATGGGACAGTCGAAATCATGGAAGGAGACAAAAAGAGGATGACGAAGACTAGAAGAATGCAGGAGAAGTAGGGGTGACTGGAGTCGGAGAAGATGGTTGTGGAGGAAGAATCAAAGAAGAAAGGGACTAGAATGAAGAAGAGATAGAGAGAATGAAAGCTTAAATACTTGACAAAATTCTAAACTATCATAATTCCGAATTGCCACTACCTAATCCAAATTTGCCACATGTCCAACTCTATTATGAGTTGTAGATGTCAGGCGGTGCAGTTATTACACCATACGATCGATCTCCACTTCAAAAATTTTTTTGAAATTCGAGATCATCTCAAGTCATTCCATAATAATAAGGCTTCTATGATGCCTTAAATTATCCAAGAAATGTCACATTTTAAAGGTAGAAAAGTAGGATTGAACTTTGGCAATTTCAGATTTTAGTACTTCATTTGTCCGAACTTCAAACTCGGAAGTAGGAAGTCAAGTATTGAAGAAAAAATAACTCCGTCAAGATCCTTGTAAACTAGTTATCGTCAACCCCCTGAAGGCACCATCCAGCCTTTGATATCATCCAACCCATGATGCAACCAAGCCGGTCTTCGAGCTCTGATTGATACTGAAAAGCTCACTTTTAAGTTTGGTGAATTACAACTTCAATCTAAGCCTGATAATAGCTCATCCAAAAATGGTAGTGATCCCTTATTGACATCTAACCTCGAGTGTCTTCCGAGCTTCTCAATTCCGACCTTCAATTCAAGCTTAAAGACAGCAACTATAAATTAGTAGTTCCTATCAGGATCCGACCTTGAATATAGATGAACCTCTAGCTAACCTTCCCTGAAATCAATTTAAATAATCCTAGCACAATCCTGGCCAGAAAGTTCGGTGCACATCCAACTCTCAAGTTCATCCGACCTAAGAATGCAAAGCACAAGTCTTGCTCAGGATACTAACCTCCAAACTCGATTTGTCCGTGTTAAAATTGGTAGTGCTTCCAAGCCTTGGAAGGCCATAGGAGAAGCCAGGATGTTGGCTTCGAGGAGTCTAGGACAGGTGTGATCCTAAGGCTGGAACAGGAGTAGTCCTAAGATAAAGGCGGCGTATAGCCTTGCATGGACTCGAGATTTAGGTGTGAATATCTTGAGGAGCTTGGTAGGTGCTATGGAGACCTAGGATATAAAGTAAAGCAAAAGACCAAAGCTAAGAGAATAATCAGCTAAGACAAGGGACTAACACACAGGTGAGCCAGCTTGGATATGCAATCGAACTAACTTGGATAGTAGTCGAGCCGACCCTCTCAAGCAGACAAAATAGGATTCGGGTGAGATGCAGTCGAGCTAGCTTGGCTTCTGATAGAGCTGGCTTGATGGTGGCGTATAGAATAGGATGAGTTTTCTATTTGATCTTGGATTGAAATTAATCCAAAAGATCTTAAGGCCTGGTTCAATAAGATCTTAAGATGGCTAACTCATATATGAATCGAATTTATATCTAGAGGATGAGAGCATGGGAGACATAGGTGTACATGGATTCGGTGAGTGCTTTCATGTATTGGATTAGCCTAGGAGAGTTTTTCAGTTGAAGTTTTAATTTATTAAGATTCATGTGGTATAGTAGAAATCCTATGGTATATAAACCTAGGTATTGTAACTTTTGCAAATATGAAATCAATACAGAGCTTTCCATCCAAACTCTCTTCTCTCTGGTTCCAACGCCAAAAAAAAAACTAGGCTCCATCCCCTTCCATCTTCTTTTTTAGATCTTCTTTAATTTACTAGATTAACATCCAGGTTCATGCAAGAAATCAAATCTACGACTGTGGCTCTGAGCAACTATAGGCATAACAATTGGTATCAGAGCGGTGCTGATTGTGTTCTAACAATTTGATATCAAAGCCTGATTGAGCATGGAGGAGGAAGAAGATCAGATTTCAATAGAGATCAGTTGTGAGGTTCAGATCTAAGATTTTCTCCATGCTTCATGAGGAAGGAAGAGATCTAAAGGGCTGTTGTCCACCATCCTGTTGGCGCATCAACTGGCATTACCTCTCCCTGATACCAATTGATGTTCCATGATATCGCTCAAACGCCAATCATCCTTGGCATCATAAGCTCCGATACCACATTGCGAAAGCCCCTGATCTTTAGTACGAATTTGAAGAAATCTGTGGCATTCTCTATGGGTAGAAAACCATTGATTCTCCATCTGAATTTGTGATGGGGCACCTTCCTCCTTGGACTTGAGGGAGATATCCCCTTCTCTAGGGCTTCTTCAAGAATCCTAGGGCAGTAACTCTAAAGAGAAGAGAAGAAGAGAGTTGAGGGAGAAAATGTCTGTATTTCACAACATTCACAGCATAATGAAATCCTAATACAATCTATGTATTTATACATAGCCATTAGGCCCGACCAAAAAACTTTTCAGCTAATCCAATACATGAAAGCACTCACCGAGCCCATATACACCCATGTCTTCCATGCTCTTATCTTCTTAATCTAGATCCGACCCATACATGAATTAGCCCTCTTAAGACCTCTCAAATCAGGCCTTAAGACCCCTAGGATCAACCCAGATCCTAGTCCAAAATAGACCCTCGTGTAACTCTGCCCGTGCACTAAGTCGGCTCAATCTCAGCACTGAGCCGGCTAAGTTCCACTGGGTTGGCTCAGTCCAAAACTGAGCCAGCCCAGTTCTGTGCCGTGCCAGCAGTTTCGAACGCGTAGCTCTTTATTTTGCCTGTGCACTGAGACTTAGCTAATCCAATTTTGGACTGAACCGGCTAACCTACAGAAAATCTTCTTTCTATAGTCTTGATTTTTCGACTTTGGTTTCTTGCTTCACCTTATTTTTCAGATCTCCAAAGCACCAACCAACTGAGCCGACCCAGTCCTGTGCTGTGCTAGCAGTTTCGAATGCGTAGCTCTCTGTTTTGCCTATGCACTGAGACTTAGCCGATCCAGTTTTGGACTGAACCGGCTAACCTGCAGAAAATCTTCTTTCTATAGTCTTGATTTTTCGATTTTGGTTCCTTGCTTCACCTTATTTTTCAGATCTCCAAAGCACAAACCAAACTCCTGAAATCTCCGGAGCCAACCCCTTGACTCCTCCCGTGGCCTCCCAAGGCTTGGGAGCACCACAAATTCTCATAATCTCCACCTTGGTGCTCCCAAGCCTTGGCAAACCTCTCGACAATGACCTCCTGCATGATCCCGCTGTCCCTACACACTCGACAATCCCTTATGCAATCATCATCTCTATCAATCCTCTTCAGCTGTTGTGCACCCTTGAGACCTTTTGGATGACCGCGTCCACCGCTGAAGACCTTGGCTTGCACCTCTGCACCATTCTAAAATTATAAGATCTCTTCTGCTTAGCAGCTACATCACTTTTTCTGAACTTTTTTGGAGAACCTACAACGTTCCTATACCGACACTCGTTGCAAACCCTGACATGATCTCCTCAGAACTATGCCTATCCTCCTACACATATCGCTCCATCTGGAACTATGCATCACTAGCACTAATGCTAGGATATCGATCCTCGATCCTTCCACATCCCTCTGCTCTGAACTCATGTCAATATCCTCTCCAATTATGAAGCTACATCTCTGGAGCTCCACCTATATCCGAAGTCCATCTGATGCTGCAGAAGCCGACTCTATCACCGAGTCCCTCGAGGCCAACCACTCAATACTGCACTGCTGAGCCTACCGCTATACCTCGAATATCGTTGCTGCCCCTTCAAACCCTCCACACTTTGGACCCCTTCAAAGCCATTTTCGATACCTTCGCAACCTATGGGCACCTCCGAAATCCAAGAGCTCATCCAACTCTTCTGAAACTAGTGACTAAATCTTAGAGAATTCCATCCTAGTCCTTCTCTTTTATCCCTATACCAGCCATCGCTTTAGTTACGTCTGGAGAACCATCCTCCATCTGAACCTCGACTCTCCCTGGTGTTCCTATAGAAAAAATCTAATTTCTGATACTTCCAACTACCTAAGACCTTCTGGTACTCCCTGAGATCCCCTAGCTCTCCCTGAGATCTGCATCTGATCTCTTTGAGATACCACTGACATTCTCTACTGAGATATACTCCTCGGCTGCTACACCGTCGAGACTCTCTCAGCTCCTGTGCCTCCAAGGTAGTGCTCCTGCAGCACTTCAACACTCTCTGACTCGTCTCTGCGTCGCTCTACAGTCGTCCAATCCTAATCTACTGGACCTCCATAGATCATCCATCTTCATCATTTTCAAGGCTCCATAAATTCATGCTTTAGTCGAACCACTGAATACATCTCCGACTACTTTTCCACCTTCCTGACACCGAAGGACATATAGTTGCTCCTTCAGCCTTTCTTCAACTATTATCCCTTGGAAAATCTCTCTTCAACAATCCTACATTGTCCATCTTCCTAAAAAATTCTGATGCTCTCCACTGAGATACCTTTCTTGGCTGCTGCATCGCCGAGCCTCTCTCAGTCCAGCATCTCCAGGGAAGCGCTACTGCAGCACTCCAGCGCTTCCTGTCTATCACATAACCATCATACATCCCGACCTTTCCACCAAGATTGATCAGCAAATATGCACCAAATCCTTCCACCCCAAAAAAAATTTTTTCATTAAACCTCTCAACCTCCACCTTCAATCCGCTACTTCCGATTGGTCAAACCACAACAATAATAAAGATAGATTTGAGACATACCATCAAATTCTTGTACAGATTTTTGATTTTATCTTGTATGACTCCTCCTTCCTTTTCATGCACCATTAGGCTCTGATACCAGATGTAAGCGCATCAACTGGCATCACCTCTTTCTGATACCAATTGATGTTCTATGATATCGCTCTAACACCAATCATCCTTGGCATCATAAGTCCCGATACTATGTTGTGGAAGCCCCTGATCTTTAGCACGGACCTGAAGGAACCTATGACGTTCTTTATGAGCAGCAAACCACCGATCCTCCACCTGGATCTATGATGGCGTGTCTCCCTCCTTGGGCTTAAGGGAGATGCCCTCTTCTCTAGGACTTCTTCAAGAATCCTAGGGCGGCAACTCTAGAGAGAAGAGAAGAAGAGACTTAAGAGAGAAAAGGTCTGTATTCCATAGCATTCACAACATAATGAAATCCTAATACAACCTATGTATTTATACATAGCCATTAGGTCCAACTAAAAAACTCTCCGACTAACTCAATACATGAAAGCATTCACCGAGCCCATGTATATCCATGTCTCCCATGCTCTCATCCTCTGAATTTAGACCCAATCCATACATGAATTAGCTCCCTTAAGACCTCTCAAACAAGGCCTTAAGATCCTTAGGATCAATCCAGACCCTAGTCCAAAATAGACCCTCGCGTAACTCTACCCATGCACTGAGCCGGCTCAGTCTTAGCACTGAGCCGGCTAAGTTCCACTGAATCGGCTTAGTCCAAAACTAAGCCAGCCCAATCTTGTGCCGTACCAGTAATTTCGAACACGCAGCTCTCTATTTTGTCTGTGCATTGAGACTTAGCCGACCCAGTTTTGGACTGAGCTGGCTAACCTGCAAAAAAATCTTTTTTCTATAGTCTTGATTCTTCAACTTTAGTTCCTTGCTTCACCTTATGTTCTAGATCTCCGAAGCGCCAACCAAGCTTCTGAAATCTCCGGAGCCAACCCCCTGACTCCTTCCGTGGCCTTCCAAGGCTTGGAAGCACCATAAATCCTCACACATCCCTAGTCAAGATAATTTTTTTTAGATCTACTTATTTATTATTTTTTATTCAGTTTGATCATGGAGAATAGTGGGTTGAGGGTAAGATTTGAGAAGTTTGATAAAAAAAATTTCATAATGTGAAAGATTAGGATGAAGGATCTGTTAGATCAAATGGGGTTGAATTTGACCTTGGAGGATAAATCGAAGGAGATGATAGACAAGATATGGATGTCCTTAGAAAAAAAAGGCATGTCCTACGATTAGGGTGAAGAAAAATCCTAATTTTTCAGATCAGGTTCGTTCAGATTTGATCGGATCAAGAGATATATTTCAAAATTTTTTTCTTTGATCCAAATCAGATCTGGTATATTTCAGATCTGATTTTTATTATTCTAATAATTAAAATAAAATATAGATAAATTACATCAAATTTAATTTACCTTAATGTAGGATAATCCTATTATCCGTTGATGATTCTGTAAGCAGCGAAAGGTTTTGGATCTAGCCACGCAAGTGCCTGACCTCTATCAGTATCCACTCAAACTGAATTTGAAGATCCTCTTCTTCTCTATCACATCTCTAAAAATTAGATCTGAATCTGATTTGGAAGATCTTCAAAATAGCTTTCGAAGATCAGCAGTTATCCTTTGCAGCAGTGCAGTCTTCTAGCTTTCTATCGTCTTTCTCTCGCCTAGATTGCACCAACTGAGATCCCAAACTTCTTTGGACGTGGAGAGGAGAGGGAGAAGATGAACTTGACATAAGAAGGAAGAGAGAGGCAGCCTTGGGGCATAGAGAATTGTTCTCATCTTTGAGTTGGGCGCAGGATCTTATTTATAGACTATGCATGATCCAACTCCTCTTCATCCCAATCAATCACAATCCTTTGTGAAATTAGATCTAAATCTGATTGATAAAAATAGAGTTCCTTGGATTCATCCTTAGATGGCACCTAAGACCAGTTAAAGTTGGTTCTTAGGAGGAGTCTAATCAGAAACCAATAAAGAGATGGAGTTCTTGTCCAATAGGGACTCCTGGGCGCCTCAAACTTGGGCGCACGCCATCCTTGGCGTGCGCTCTCCTCCTTGCCAATTTCTAGCAGGGGGATAAGCCTCCACCAGCTTTCCAATAAGTGCGTGACATGTGGACAGAAGTCAAAGTGTCAATGGTCAACATTTGACCAGTCAAAGGTCAACTTTTGACCAAAGTCAAAGAACGAGAAATGGTAGGTGACCAAAAATGGTAGGTATTATCTTACAAAATAAGACAACCCTTTTCTGACCTAGACAGGCTCCAGTCAGACTAAGTGAAGGCCTCTGATCGAGCACAAACTTCTTTGGCTCAGTCAGGACAATTATTTGTGATAGTAAAAGAAGAACGTTAGGTTCAATCGAGTGCTAGCATGATTTTCTTGAACCTAATTGAATCTCATTCAGATCAATTAAACTGGATCAGTTCAATTGATGATCACTAGATTCAAACCCTTGTTTGTGTGATCCAATTAGGTTCAATTCTATATGATAATGGGATATGTCATGATCTCTATCATCGACATCATCGAAACTTCTTTCGATGGATCAGAACTCTTCTGATTCGAACAGCTAGAATGATCGATCATCTAAATCATTCTAATTGCTCCCAAAATCCACTAGTGACACCTAGCAGTATATGGTGGCAATCCATCAGAGCTGAATGCGAACCTCTTGGTGCAGCTACCTGTGTGATTAAGTTCTTCTATCTTAAGCTCCGATCAGATTAGGGTTAAGGTGAACTCGTCAAACCCTAGTTTCTGTCATATGATATAATCATTCGATTCAAGTCCGATGTGAAAACCTAAATAGAAACTCTTTCTATTATTTCACTCTGCCATGGCCATGGGCTTCTGGACTTGATTCTTATGATCATCATAGGGCTGCTCCTCTACCACCGAGGTAGATAGATTCCATCTTGATGCAATCTAGTTTCTATAATGAACATGCTATAGCCAACATACACCTCAGAATTCTGAATGGCTAGGAGACTGAGTTATGGTGTAGTCAAACTATAACACCCTCAAGGTGAACTACCGATGCACCTCAGGTCAAAGAACCAGACACACTACTGCAGCATCGAGTCAGTCATTGACGAGAAGGTAGACTTTCTAATGACTACTCGAGGTGGTCACGCTCAGTGTCCTCGTTCTCTAATGAGTATCTATACTCTCGCTCTGGTGTCTCCACATTGTAGACTCAAGACTCATCTACTAAAGAGAAGCGATTGTACACCAACCTTTCAGATTAATCACCATCCTCGTGATGATCCTATGGTCGGAAGTATTTTATGAGTTAATAATGATTATTCATATCTTAAATTTTCAACTCTTAAAAATATGAATTATCATTATCATTAACTCAAAGGATATATCACAGACACTAAATACACATATGTGATAGAAAATAACCCATTTTATTGATTATAGTCAAAATTATAATTTTGCCCCTAGAAGTGTATTATAAGTGTCAGTCAATTCTGACTTCTAGGATACATATATCTAACATAGGGCTTGTCTGACAGATGAGATGCTGTATGACATGTTGGAGAAGAGGACACCTAAGGATTTATGGTCGATATTATACTAGTTATATATGAGAAAGAACATGTGCAACAAGTTGATGCTGAAAAAATAATTGTACAGTCTTTGAATGCATGAGAGCGAGGATATTGTAGGACATATTCAGTGGTTCGATCGGATGAGCATAGACTTACTCAATATAGGGATGGATCTCAAAAAGAAGGATAAGAGTTTATTGTTGCTATGTTTACCATCCGAGATCTTCGATTCATTAGTGACGATATTGCTATATGGTAAGGAGACAGCAGTATATAAGAAGCTCGTATCAGTGCTAAGGTCCAACGAACAGTAAAAATGGATGACGAAGAGAGAGGTCTTTCAGGAGGATCTCATAATTTCAAAAAGGCCAAGGAAAGAAAAGAAGAAAGATGAGTAGAGGGGCAACAAGGGTCTAAGAAATGCTTCAAGTATGGTGAAGCAGGGCACTTTAAATGGGAGTGTCTGCTTTGAAAGAAGTATAAGGAAAGAGAAAAGAGAAACAAGGATTCCATCATTTCAATCGCTGAAAGTGAAGAGTCGAATAAGCTCCTGGTAGTTTTGGAGGAGCCCACGGGGTGTGGTGCATTCAAGATGATTTTAGAGAGGTCTGCAGAGTACGGAGGGTCCAAAAGAGCAGCGACGGTGTTCGAGGTAAAGCGGCAGGTCCAACAGTATAGCGTTTGGTGGTTGGCCTTGGAGGACTCGATCGATTATAAAGTCAATTTCTATGGCATCAGGAGGACTTTGGTTTTAGATGGAGCACCGAACAGAGGTGGCTACACTGGTGGAGGAAGATTTGACATGTGTTCAGAGCGGAGGGGTACAGAAAGAGCGATATCTCAGCACCAATGCCGAAGATGCACAGTTCTAAGTGGAGTAGTGTGTGCAGAAAAATAGGTGTAGTTCTGAAAAGACCGTATCCAGATGTGTAGCAAGTATCGGTATAAAATTACTGCAGATTCTCCAAAAAAATTTAGGATAAGTGATGCGGCTGCCAAGGAAAAGAGTACCTATAACTCCAAGGGTGGTGCATAGGTGCAAGCCAAGATCTTCAGCAGTAGAGGCGGTCATCCCAAAGACCTCAAAAGAAGCTCAGTAGCTGAAGAAAGATGGTGATGGCAAGGTGTGGATATGTAACTGTCAGAGCATGCAGCGATAGCGGGATCATGCAGGAGGACATTGCCAGAGGTGTGCCAAGGCTTGGACGCATCAAGGTGAAGATTGTTAGGATTGATAGTGCTTTCAAGTCTTGGAAGGCCACGAGAGGAGCCAAGGTGTTGGCTCTGGGGAGTCTAGGACATGTGTAGTCCTAGAGCTAGGACAGAAGTTGTCCTAAGGTGAAGGCGGCATGTAGCCCTGCATAGACTCGAGGTTCAGGTATGAGGACCTTAAGGGGCTTAGTAGGTGCTCCAAAAATCTAGGACATAAGATAGAGTAAACCAAAGTCAGAAGAAGAATTAGCCAAGACAAAGAGTTAATACATAGGCGGGCTAGCTCAGATATGTAGTTGAGCCAACTCAGGCTGGGATCGAGCCGGCTCAGACAACAGTCGAACCAGTCCTTTCAAGCAGATAGAAGACAAGGTTTGAGTGAGATGCAGTCAAGCCAGCTCGACTTCTGACAGAGCCGACTCGATGGTGGCATATAAAACAAAATAGATTTTTTGTTTGGTCTTAGATTGGGATTAATCCAAAGGATCTTAAGGCCTGGTCCAATAAGATCTTAAGATGGCTAACTCATTTATGGGTCGAATTTAGATCAGAGGATGAGAACATGGGAGACATGGATGTACATGGGCTCGGTGAGTGCTTTCATGCATTGGGTTAGTCTAGAAGAGTTTTTCAGCTGGAGTTTGGGTTTACTAGAATTCATATGGTATAGCAAAAATCCTAGGATATATAAACCCAGGTATTATAACTTTTACAAGTATAGAATCAATACAGAGCTTTTCTTCCTAACTCTCTTCTCTCTGGTTCTAATGCCAAAAAAAACTAGGCCCCATCCCCTTCTATCCTCTTTCTTAGATCTTCTTTACACACAGGTTCACACAATTAGTATCAGAGCGGTGCCGATTGTGTTCTAATAGTTCGACCTCAAATTCCATAGAATAACTACAATCCACAAAGTCGGTTGTCAAGCTCGGTAACTTCCGACCTTCAAGCATCAATAATAAGAGTATATATTCTTTATCCATGCCATAACCAAATTACAGCTAGCCACTATCAGGTAGTTATGATCACCCACTTATCCTCCATAATAGAATTGGAATCGTCCGAATGGTCCACTAGCAGTTAGTTACAGCAGTCACTGTCAATCCATTACAGCTCCATTTATAAATAGGATCCTTTAGATACATCTTCTTATCTAACTCATCTAACTCCTGAGTACTCCATTCTTGCTAGTAGATTTCTGACTTGATCGTCGAAGAGTTCAGGCCAAAGCCATCCATCTTCGATCCGAACTTTGTTTTGCAAGTCTCACTGGCAAGATCTCAGGCATCTACTCCAGCAATTCTGACGATAGTCCGATTTCTCCACCAATAGATATGATGATATTTTAGCGTATATTATTTATAAAATAGAATCTAAATGAAATGAGTATTGGGACAGAATATATCCTATGCATAACTTAGCTGCTATATTTGATCTATGTATTAAATTAAGTGATGTGCTAATTTTACTAGATGTATATTATGAAAATATGAATCAAGATCTCGAACGCACTAAAGCTAAAGTAAACCAACTTCTTTATGATATTTATGCTTTATATGATGAAAAGTTTCATGGATATAGTGCTTCTTGTTCATAAATTTCTGCCTCTTATTTTAGTACTTCTCATTCATCATCTATTTTCTCATTCATTACATATAAAAGATATACACATATTTCTTCAAATTCATCTATATATTTATCTTTAAATAGTGAACTTGAATTTTATTTACGAAATGATCTTCAATCTACATATAATGAAAATCAAATAGAAACTTGATGTGTTAACTTGGTGAAAAAAAATTAAAAATCAATATCCCATAATGTCCGCCATTGCACATGATATCTTAACTATGCCGATGTCCATAATAGCATCGGAATCTGCTTTTAGTACAGATCAATGTATTCTGAACGAAAAAAGTAGGATGGCCGACGAAACAATTAAGATGCTATTTTGCTTCAACGATTAGTTGGATGCCAAGACGAGACTTTAAGTAAAAGAGGGACATGATACAACATCCGATGATGACAATACAAACACTACCGACCATTAGTAAGATTTTTATCATTTATTTTTAATTCTTAATTTCTTATAGTTCTATATTTTTATTTTTTAATTATTAAGATGAGTTACTTCTATTTCTTCTCTCTTTTTCATTGTATTCTGGAGGTCAGGCCTAATCCCTCTCTCTCGTACTATTTTAAGTGTTATTAATAAATCGGTAGGAGTCCACATCAAATCCCCACCATAACAAGTAGGTCTTTTATTTTTATAAAAAGAATTCAATATCTATATTTAATTTTACTTCTTAATTTTTTTTAATTTATAAAAAAATATATATTTTTTAAATTAAAAAAAAGATCGGACCAGCATGCAAGCCATGCCGTGCCTGAACCATGGGCCGGGTCGTGACATCCCTAGCCTACGGGCCCTGCCAACCCAGGCCCTTATGGGTTGCGCCGGGCTAAGCCATAGGCCGCAATCCCTTAGCCCAGCTTGATCCTCTATTAATGGGCCATGTCTGGTATGATCCATTATTGTAACATTCGGATCGTGCTTGGCATGACTCGAATCATGCCATGCTAGGCCGGGCTATGAAATGGACGGCCCGGCCCGTTCTCCATCTCTAGTGATGGAATAATGGTTATCTTTCCGTATGAGTTATCTATTCCACGGCCGTTGCCCATCTCTAGTGCCGGCATAATGGTTATCCTTCCGTATGAGTTATCTATTCCAAGTTGCAACATGCATGCCTTTTTGATTCCAACGCTTGTATCCACCAACCTGCAACAGTGTCACCTCTGACCTACTAACAAGATGTATAAATAGTGCAATACACGATCAGGACGAGAAAAGCTCGGCAAGCAAATCTATAGAATCTCTAGTGATGGCATAATGGTTGTCCTTCCGTATGAGTTATCTATTCCAAGTTGCAACATGCATGTCTTTTTCATTCCAATGCTTGTATCCACCAACCTGCAACGGTGTCACCTCCGACCTACTAACAACAGGCATAAATAGTGCAATACACGATCAGGACCAGAAAAGCTCGGCAAGCAAATCTACAGACCCATCTTGGAAGTTTCTCGCCAACAAGTCTACAGACTCATATTTGAAATTTCTAAGCAAGTCGAAAAGGCAACTGCCATGTTTGGGACAACTGATGATTAGCTGAAAAGGTGACGGTAGCAACATGCTCGAGTTTGTTCCAATTTCAACACAGATGTGCAAATATGGACTATGGACCATCTACAAGAATATTGGATGCTGTGATAGGTTCAAATCCTAGTTCATCTATATCATGCTCCTTTTTCTAAATGACCATGTATTAAAAATCTTCACTATGAACTTGGAAATGGTGATAATATAATGAACATTATTCACCAACCGAAGCTTAGACAAAGCAGCTGAAGTCGTCGGTCCGCTTGAGAACAGTAAATCTCCACATTTTTATGTTTCGGAAAAAGGGATTACTTTTTGCATTAGTGTTTATCTCGCAATCTATTACTCAAATTGGTCCTAATTTAGTGGGAGAAACGAAGTTGATGCAATTGATCAAATCCTGAGAATCAAGATAATGATGCTGCCCTGAGTAGCTTTTTTACATAGATGCTGAAGGATATCACTAGCACAAATCCATAAACAAGAAGGTAAAATATATTTAAGAATTCATATCAGGAGTCTAGGTTTAAGTAAAGGAATCTCTAAATTTGAAGCAGCTCAACTTCAACAGTTATGTCTCTTACCATTACCTTACAGAAGTACTCGACCAAGATTTCATCAAGCATGCACACATCATGCTCCAAGGCATATTATAGCCAGATGTAGGCTTCAGAAAGCTTAATTGCGAGTTAAAACATCAAAATTTAATATTTTGTGGCAAAAAAAAAAATGCCACAGAAACCAGCAAGAACTACTTATGGATTTCTCCCAACTCTAGATGTCGTTAGATCTGGCAAAAGGGTTATCACAGATAAAGATGGAAACACTACTTGTCAATGACCATAATTCAGTAATCTACTCCAGGATTTGGCACAAAATGAAATTAAAAGACAAAATCTAAGACATACACAGGAACCCATGTTTCAAAATGTTCATACCAAATACCAAGGCCAAGATGATGATTGAGAATGCGTTAAATTGGGGATACATTATCCGGGAGGGATGAAGTAGAGATGTCGTTAGATCTGGCAAAAGGGTTATCACAGATAAAGGTGGAAACACTACTTGTCAATGACCATAATTCAGTAATCTACTCCAGGATTTGGCACAAAATGAAAGTAAAAGACAAAATCTAAGACATACACAGGAACCCATGTTTCAAAATGTTCATACCAAATACCAAGGCCAAGATGATGATTGAGAATGCATTAAATTGGGGATACATTATCCGGGAGGGATGAAGTAGAACCCAAATGACATAGCACAAAAATGAATTGATGCAGAGAATTATAGTAACAGCTCATAAATTGGATACTCTAGGAGAATAGATGGAACACTTAATAGCTTTCTTTTTTCCCTTTCAGCAAGGAACTTGAGAAGCTTAACTTTAGATAAAATTAATATCTAAGAGTAGGTCTTTCTGTGACTTCAGGACTTCCTGCAACCAGTAGACAAGGTAAATGAAGAGGAAAGAGACATGTCAAGGCGATAATCAAGTCATTTCAGTTGCTATGTGCTATCAAAATACTGGACCAAAAAGAAGTTAAGATTAAGCCGAGTGTCATGCCAAGTTAATGCATAGAAACTTTTTGGTTGAATATTTGGTATATTCATCATGACACAGACCTATAGTTCTTAAAAAACAGAAAACATGGCTTTGAAGGAGACCTCATACTTCTCCTTGTGGCAAATTGAAACATAGTGTGACTAAAGATTTAGGTTTACTAAGAGTCAATAGATATGTTGCTTAGCTATGATAGGTTTATTACAACATCTTTTGGTACTTAAGATTATTAAGATTAATGATAAATAGGACAACTTGAGTAGAAAAAAAGGACTATGTCAGATTTTGTTCATCTTGAATATGATCTCTAAATGTGGTAAAATCTGATATTATATCATAGTTCTTGCAAATAATACTTTAATCCTTTTTCAAATTTTATGATAAAATAATTAAGATTTTTAAATTAGGACTTCATATCTTGAAAAACATGGGTTGTATCCATGATAAAAAGGCAAATTATCAACCATCACTAACAAATCAAAAGAAAAGGAGTCTGTCAGAGAAATAAAGCATATCTTAGCAATTCTCTCCTTCTAGTCCCTGGAATTGCAAATGCCCTAATCCACTCTGGTATCTGACCAAAAAAAAAAAAAATCTAACTACAAAGCTTTAAGTGACGTACATCTCATCATTTAAATTCAAAGAGAACAGGAAGGAAAAAGAAATCCAATCATTACTCTTGGAATCTAACCATGCAGAGCCCATATTAAGGGGGCAGAATAGGAATGTGCGCCATCTTATCACTCTGAAAAAGCAACAGGTAGATGCTTTCTTTACAAAAAAAATTACTCTCGTCCCATTCTACTTTCTAGGTGCATGTACTCCTTAAAATAACTGGATTCTGGTCCTCAGGTTGTGCTTACACAATAACAACTGAAACCTGGACCGCCAATAAAGTACTGATCCATTACGAAGAGGATCCATAAACGGCACACATGATAAAGACTAGCTAATACTCAGAATATTCCCCTCAACTAGAGGGAACAATAAAAAGGCGAATAATAAAAACTCTAACCCCCCTAAAAAATTTAGAAGCCAGTATGTATAGTTTTGCTTCTTTTGTCTTTCTCTCTATCCTTTCTTCACTACCAACTGGTTTGCTATTGAAACTGCATCAGAAAAATGGAAAAGTTCTTCGAATTTGTTTTGATGCCATTTCTAGAGAAAGCTTGGAAATCCAATATCAAGTCCCTTGCATCTATTACATTGTCAACCCAAGAGAGGAAAGAAAACTAAAATCAAGGCTTTTATACTATTAAAGATCAGCCATTTAAGATTTACTGGATTAGATGAACAAGGCAGATTTACTTATATCAAGTTTGGACACCCATTACAGGGTCATGTTCGAATAATAAGGGAGCATATCTAATTTTGATCCCTCACAATGTTTCTGATTTATCTTATGCACAAACTGCCATTGTTAAACTGCATCATATAACAAAGCATCCTCAAGCAAGGGTGTAAAGACTAAACAATATTTCATAAAAATCGGATCAAATATTCAACGGTAGTTCGTATTTTCAGAAGTTCATGCTTTTCTTGACATAAGAAACTGATATTATCTCTGTTGTACTTACCAACAGTTCCATAATATGGAACATGACAAGGTTTTTCTGAAAGTTGAAGGTCCTAAATTCTCATTTTATGAACTAAGTTTTCTTTTATAAATTTTTTAGTTGATTTCCAAATCCAAACTGTACAAGCGGTATAAGCCATCAATGCAGATCTCAAGTTCACTATAATCAGGTAGAAATTTAAACAATGCCCCGAAACTGCTTTTCCTGGTTGGAACTCATGAGAAATTAGCATCATCTGGACTAGAAGTAATGCAATATCGTACAATGAAGACCAGAAACTGCAACATGACAATCTGAAAACAAGTGTTTTTCTAGCTCATAAATCAGGTTGCCAAAAGCTATGGGGTAAGTGTTCTAGTTTGAGTTTTTGCTAGACTTAACATTTCTCAAATTATTTTACTATATCATTTTAAAACAAATCAAAACTCCTAACATCTAACTCAATATATAACAGGGGAGAAACAAAGTGTCAATCCTGCTCATGAAAATTGAAGGAAAGGCGACATCCATCTTAAAACACAAGCACAAGTTTCCAAGTAAAAGATTCCTCAAATTAAAAGCCAAGAGTTTACAACGCATGGTTAATCTCAATTGTCGAGATCTCAATGAGGTAGCTCATCAGTATCAGAAAGAGAAATCAATGATTCTAAGTGATGGAAATGAGCTAAAAAAATATCAAGTAGCATGCTGTTACCACACCATCAGCTCCCATTCTCGGGGCTCAATTGCGCCTTCTTGGGTTCGGTCAAGCACTCATCCGGATCGGTGAGGATCTCCGAGATGAACTTGATCAGCGAGCAGAGCCCCCCCAAGAAATTGTGGTCGATGACACCATTCCCCTCCATCACATGAGCGAAATCCACGAGCTTAACCCTAACCCCGCCGCCGCCGGCCCTCCCGGCCTCCACCTCCTTCGTTTCGTACAACACCAAAACCGACGCCGAGTAGAAGTGGAACAACGTCTGGTCCTCGAACCACGCCCTGAGCTCCAGCAGCTGCGCCAGAACCCCGTTCGACCCCCCGTAAACCGGGGAGGCGTAGGCGCAGTCCGATGGGTCAGAATCCGAGGCCGGATTTGAGGACACGAACAGCCGTAGCGTTCGCCAGACGTCCTTGGCGGTGAACCGCCGAATGACGTCGCGATCGGGCTGCCAAAAGCCGGCGTCGCCGCCCAGGTGGATCCGGACGCCGGAGACGCGGAAGCCGAGGGCAAGGCTGGTGCTGGTGCTGTCCTTCTTAAGGCACTTGTGGAAGTAGTTATCGGGGGCGGAGGGGTACCAGGTGCGAGCGCCGATCTTGAGGTCGATGACGGAGGGACAGCGGAGGCCCGCGGCGAGGTCGTCGAGGACGAGGTGTGGGTGGGGGCCGGAGCCGTCGGAGGCGGGGAGAATATGGGTGCCGTGGAAGCCCGGGAAGAAGGCGCGGACGTGATGAGGGACACGGAGGTCGGAGGAGAAGGAGGAGTAGAAGGCCACCTCGTGGGCCCCGCGGTCGTCGCCGTGGAGGGGCTTGTAGAAGAGTCCGGCGCCGTCGACAAGGGGCCCCAGCTTGCCGTCCGCGGCCCGATGGCCGGGCACCTGGTGCTCCGGGGCCCTCAGCATCGGGGGTGGCGGCGCGCGGCGGAGGTGATGGATGGTTCCGTGTCGAAGGGGTTGCCAGCGGTTTCTTTCGGTGACCGTGCGCATGCAAGAAGCGCGCGCACGGCGCTAAGCTGTCAACGGGCCGGTTCCAGAGCCGAGATCCATTCTGATGAATCCGAACTGTTATTAATATTAGACTTATTTATCCGAATCTAAATCTAAATCTAATAAATTATAATATAAATAGATAGATTTTGAATATTTAGTATCGAGATCCACTAGATTCGAGATCCAAATTATATATATAATATAATATAATAATATTATATGTATAAATATTAAAAATATTTTAAGTCATTTGATCAGAGATCCAATAATTTAAAATCTTTCAAAAAAAAATAAATTCCTTCTCTCCCTCTCTCAGTCTCTCTCCCTATCTCTCGACTTGATCGACGGCACCTCCCTGACTCCCTCCCCTCCTCCCTGCCTCTCCCTCTCTACCGCGAGATCCGTCGGTGGTGGGCCACTGCCCATCCCCTCTCTCCCTCTCTATCTCTCGACTCGACCGAGTCACCAATAGTCATGCCCCCTCCCCTCTCTCCCTCTGTCGAGTCCCTCCCCTCTCTCCTCTCTATCTCTCGACTCAGGATCCGGTCTCATCCCCTCTCCTCTCTCCCTTTCTGTCTCTCGACTCGACCGATGGCCGCGCCCCCTCAACTCGACCGATGGCTGCACCCCCTTCCCTCTCTCCCTCTCTATCTCTCAACTCGACCGACGGCTACGCCCCCTCCCCTCTCTCCCGAACTCCCCTCTTCTCCGCCTCTCCCTCTCCGCTACGAGATCCATCGCCGGCGAGCCACGGCTAGTCCCTCTCTCCCTCTTTGTCTCTCAACTCGACCGAGTCACCGACGACCGCACCCACCCCCTCTCTCTCTCTTCCTCCTCTTTGTCTCTTGACTCGAGATCCGGTCACGCCCCCTCCCCTCTCTTCCTCTCTATCTCTCAACTCGACCGACGGCCGTGCCCCCTCCATCTCTCCCGAACTCCCTCTCCATCATGAGATTCGTCACCACCGAGCTGCGGCGGTGCGACCGGACCCCAACTCGCCTGTGCCCCCTCCCCTTTTTCAATCTCTCGACTGAGGGCAGCATCTCGCCTGCGCCCCCTCCTCTACGAGTCCGTCGAGATCCGTTGCTTCTTTTTTTTCAGTAAGCATCGGATCTCGAAATCCGGTCCGGATATTCGGGATCCATTAAAGTCTGGATCTGGTACTTTAAGGTCAAATCCATCAGGTATTCGAATCTGGATCCGGTACTAGTAATTAAAATTAGATCCAAAACTAAATATCCAAGTTCCGACCCGTTGACTGGTCTACACGACGCTAATAGGAAAGACAGACAAGTGATCTGGTTAAGGCGTCGGCGGTTGGAGCCTTGTTGGTGGCTAGGGATTGTTCTTTTATAAATAAAAAATAAATAAATTTAATTTTTGATATCTAGATTAAATTAAAATTTTATAAATAATTTTTAAATTATAAAAAAAATTAAAATTTAGTTCTTATATTATCTAAACTGATTTAATGTTACCTTCATGTATGATTTTCATGATTTTCATTTATCAAAAATTTGATGCCATAATCTCAGTGCTTATATGGAGTTTCCTTTGCTTGCATGGCTCAACTAATGCTAACATGGCTTAAAATATTTTAAGCCACATCATCTTCTTTATCTCCAAATATATTATTATGGCCAAAATCTCTAATCTCTCATTTTTTTAAATCTTCATCTTCTTCTCCAAATCTCTCATCTCGCATTTCTCTTTTTCTCATCTCCAAAATTCTAACAAAAAAAAGATTAAAAAAAATTCTCTTCCCTCCATGGCCCATCCTTTTCCTCCCTCATAATCTTTTCATTTTTATTTCATACCACTCCATCTCACTGAACTCTCCCCATCTACCCCTTTCTCAAACCTCTCATCTCCCATATCTATTTTTTCATTCCCAAAATCTAATGGAAAGAACAAGAGAAAAAGAAAAATCCCCTTCCCTTCATGCCCCCATCCTCCTCCTTTGTTCTATTCCTCCCTTCCACTCAACCCTCATGGCATCCTCCCAACACCTCTCACCAAGCTAGTGTTGGTTTCGTCGTCTTCTCCTCCCCTTCCAAATTCCTTCCGTCCATGACCCCTATTGGGGATAAACTCCATTTCCGCCGAAATCCAGTCTGATGCTTAGCCTAATATAACTGATAATCATAGAAGAGCTTTGATCGAAAATTTTCTAGTAGCCAAGCTCCTTCCGAACTTCTTCTTCGATCGGATTCCTCCAATAGCCGAACTCCTTCCGAACTTCTCCTTCAGTCGGATTCCTTCAGGAGCCGAACTCCTTCCAAACTTCTCCTTCAGTCGAACTTCTCCATCAGTTGGACTCCTTTTAGACTTCTTCATCAGTTGAACTCCATCTGAATTTCTTCAGTGGATTACTTTCAGATTTTAAGTAGTATTCCTCTCGGATGATCCTCTCTAACCGTATTCTCTTTAGAAGTCCGAACTCCTCTGGAATTGACATACGTCAAAGCTCTTCACCAACCCACACCTGCTTCCTCCGAACTTTGACTATTAAATCTCGACGAATGGGCACATCACGATAACGGACACCTCTCTTTATAACAAACTCTACGTGGCCCCGAGCGGCTTAGTACCGAACGACTATGACTGTCACTATCAGTCTGCTACAGACGGCACCCTTCTCCATAATAAACCCCATGCAGCCTGAGCAGCCCACTACCGGACGGCTACGGCTGTCACTATCAGTCTGCTATAGATGGCATTCCTCTTCGTAATAAATTTCATGCGGCTCCGAGCGATCAATTATCGGACGGCTACGACTGTCACTATCAATCTGCTCCAGACTCCATCTATAAAAGAAACCCTCAAGATATATTTTCTCTAAGCTCTCTTCTCCTTTCCAAAATTTTGCTAATTTTTTTTCTGAGCACTCCATTCCTATTTGCCAGAAGAGATGATTTGATCGTCGGAAGATCCCATCGGAGCCACCACCACCGACTCCGAGTGGAACTTTATTTTGTAGGTCACCGGTGGTGACCTCTTCTTTCTCAACTCCAGCTCGATCCAGCGTTGATCAAATTTTGCACAAATATGATTGGTGCTAGAGGAAGGGCCCTCTATTTCTGAGGTACCCTTATTCTTAAAGAAGTACTCAGTCAGTCTTGTGGATGTTCTTCTTCAAGGTTCATCTCCATCCTCTTCCTCAATCCCAAGAAATGCCTCCAAAGAAAGTGACTATCTGAAGATCTGCTTCTACCATCAGATCTGAGCCACACCCTTCCATTCTTACTCCAGCACTAGCACTTCAACCTCCTCCTCCATCGACGATCAGGATAGATCTGAAGTAGTTTAACCTACTGATGCAGTGGGTTCAGAGCCTCACCGAAATGGTGCAGGCCATGCGGCAGCCTTTGGTGGTGATTTCGTCAGGAAACCCACCATCGAAATGTCAAAAATCAATCCTAAGAAGGAGCACTTGGGCTAGCATACCCATCGCCCCTAGGAAGAAAAAATAGAGAGCAGAGGATCCTTATTCGGATCATGATTTTTCTTCAAAAGAGATCTTCCCTATCTACAATCAGAAGCCTTCTAAGATCTGTGATTAAGATAACATCCTCGATTAGAAACTATGAAAGATGGACCGATGGATTGAGAAACTCCACCATGTCATCCCGGCTCATCATGACGATGTCCACACCAATCCTTCTTTCTCTCTCTGAATTATGCAAGAGTTCGTTCTGTCGAACTTCAAGCTCTCTCAATTTGAAAGCTACGATGGAACCTCTAATCCGATCGATCACCTGAAGATCTTTCGGACCATGATGCTGCTTCATAGTGCACTAGATGCCATCTTATGTCGAGCTTTTTTATTTATCTTGAAGGAAGCAGTAAGAAACTAGTACTCGATGTTGAGGCCAGGTACGATCTTCTTCTTTGATCAGATAAGCCATCAGTTTGTGGCTCACTTCGTCAACAGCCGACGTTCGCATCGAGGTTCGAATTTTCTAATGAATATCAAGCAGAAGGAGGAAGAATCTATTCGAGCTTATGTCATCTGATTTAATACTGCTGCATTGAAGGTTTGAAATCTAAACCAATCTATTATAATGGCCGTACTCAAAGATGGCCTTTAGAAGAATGATTTGTTATTCTCTCTGGAGAAGAAATACCCCATGGACTTTATCGATCTGTTAGCTCGAGCTGAGGGATATGCCCGAGCAGAAGAAGCTTTCAAATTAAAAGATGAGGAAGCTGCAGGAGAATGACAGATGGGTGAGTCTAATAAACCTACAGCTGATGGAGGGCCGAATGAAGTTCAGCCATGCTCATGGACTCCCTCCGAGTGTAAGCGAGCCCATACTCCTCCTCGAGCTCATCATTAAAGAAGCCCCGAAGGAAGGGCACGATGAAGTTCTCCCTCCATAAGGTTTCACAACTATATCTTCCTCAATGCTCCAAAAATGTAAGTATTGATGGAGATCAAGAAACAACTATCAAGGTTTGAAAGGATCCGCACTCATCCTGGCAAGTGCAATTCTAGTAAATACTACCTCTACCATCGTGGCCACGGCCACGATACTGAAGAACGCATTCAGCTTCAAGACGAGATCGAGGTGCTCATCAAGAGAGGTTGGTTGGATCGATTCCTCAGACGTCGATTTGAAGCAAGAGAAGATCGACCGAGGGCACTATCGCAGCCAGAACCACCAAGAAGGAGGAACAATAAGAATATCGGCCATCTCTCAATATCATCAACACTATCTCTGGGGGACTTCGATGAGAAGAGGCTAGCATATCTAAGGGATCAGTGAAGAGACGGAGGACTGAAGAACCCATAACCTTCACTAAGGTAGATGCATGGGGGGTATAGTTCTTGCATAATGACGTGATTATAATCTCTTTAAATATAGCAAACTATGATGTACATCGCATCCTAGTTGATAATGGAAGTTTGATTGATGTTTTATTTTATGATGCTTTCTCCAAAATATCGATATCTGATAGTCAGCTTGGATCAATAAACTTTCTTCTAGTAGGCTTCACTGGTGCTGCAGTACCAGTTGAAGGTGTAATAACTCTAGCCATGGCTGTAGGACAATATCTAAGACAATCTAGAGCATGGGTGAATTTTCTTGTAGTAAAGGCTCCCTCTGCTTACAGTGCAATTCTCGATCGATCTAATCTAAATATGCTTTGGACGGTGGTGTCAACTTATTATTTGAAGATGAAATTTTTGACAAATTATAGGATCGGAGAGGTCAGGAGAGATCAAGCTCTGGCAAGGCACTGCTACTCAATTGCCTTGCAAAAGAAAGAACGGTCTGACCCTTGTCCTGTTGACGGGCTAGATGTCCGCGATGATCTTGCCGACGAACGGGATGAACCCATAGAAGATCTTGTGACCATCCTCCTGAATGATGGAAACGTAGAGCATACAGTGCAAATTGATTCCAATCTGGAAGATGAAGTTCGAAAGCAGCTCATCATCTTCTTACGGAGGAATGCCGACGTCTTCGCCTGAATTTTGATAGATATGCCTGGGATTGATGCCAAGGTTATGGAACATCGATTGGCCATTGATCCCAAGCATCGATCGGTGAAAGAAAGAGTTCGAGGCCATGCATCAAAAAGGTAAAAGGTAATAGTAAAAGAAGTCGACAAGCTTCTCAATGTCGGATTTATCCGAGAAGTCAGCTATCCGACTTGGGTCTCTATCGTGGTCCTGATCAAGAAAGTCAATGGTAAGTAGAGGATGTGCATCAACTTTAAGAAGTTTAACAAGATCTGCCCAAAAGATAGCTATTCTTTGCCCAGAATCGACCAACTGATGGACGCGACTTCAGACTATGAGCTCCTCACCTTCATGGATGCCTTCTCTGGCTATAACCAAATTCAAATAGCACCGAAGGATGAGAAGAAGACTGCTTTTATTACTAATCGTGGTCTTTACTGTTACAGGGTCATGCCCTTTGGACTTAAAAATGCAGGCGCGACTTACCAACATTTGGTTAATAAAATCTTCAAGAAGCAGATCAGCCACAATATGGAGATTTACGTTGATGACATGCTGGTCAAAAGTTAAGAGATTGTCAATCATGTCGTCGATCTTGAAGAGACTTTTGATACACTCAGAAAATACAAGATGAAGCTTAACCCAACCAAGTGTGCCTTTGGGGTAGCCTCAGAATAATTTTTGGAATTCATAATCTCGAGATGAGGGATCAAGACCAATCCAGAGAAAATTCGAGCTATCCAAAAGATGACCACTCCGAAGTCTATCAAGAAAGTTCAGCACCTGACTGAAAAGGTGGCATCTTTGAGTCGTTTTATCTCGAGATCGATCGAACGCTACATGTCCTTCTTCCAAATCCTCAGAAAATCGAAAGATTTTTAGTAGACTTAAGAATGCCAAAAGGTGTTCGACGAGCTCAAGAACTATCTCAGCTCGCCTCCTACTAGCCAAACTTGAATCCAAAGAGGAGCTATTTTTCTACCTCGCAGTCTCTCCTATGGTGCTAGTGGCAGTCCTAGTCAAAGAAGAGACAAAAGTACAGCGATCAGTCTACTACATAAGTCGGATCCTAAGGGATGCTGAGACCAGATATACAAAGTTGGAAAAGTTGACTTATGCTCTTCTGATTGGAGCAAGAAGACTTCAATCTTACTTCTAAGGACATGCTATAACGCTCCTCACTGACCAGTCAATCAGAGCAATCCTTCATCAAACGGATGCTTCCAGAAGAATTGCAAAATGGGCTATTGAATTAACAGAGTTCGACATCAACTACCGACCTCGGCCAGCAATCAAGTCTCAGGCACTGGTTGATTTCATAGTTGAATGCACCATTCCAGATAAAGCCAAGCTTGAACAGAGCGAGACCGGCATCCCGTGGTTGCAATCGAGCCTCTCTGAAGAAAGTGCCGACCTTTTCGAAGGTTTTTGGGCCTTGTACGTAGATGGTTCATCCAACTTCGCTGGAGCAGGTGCGGGATTAGTCTTAGTCAACTCCAAGTGAGTCGTCGCCGAGTATACGCTATGCTTTGAATTTCCTACAACTACTAATGGGGCCGAATATAAAGCACTGATCGTCGGGTTAAAAATAGCAAGAGAGTTAAAAGTAGATCGGCTTCAAGTCTACAGTGATTTTCAATTAGTGGTCAGTCAAGTTAGTGGCAAGTATGAAGTACGGAAGAAAAGTATGATGAAATACCTTGAGAAAGTAAAGAATTTGACTCCGACCTTCGACAGTTTTGGCATTCGATAGATTCTGAGGATAGAAAATGCAAGAGCCGACCTTCTCTCTAAATTGGCCACTTCGGCCCCAATCGAACTATCCAAAGAAGTATTTTTTGAAACTCTAAAAACTCAAGCTTAGAGGAATCACAGCTCGTTATGCAGATGGAGCTCAAGCCGAGCTAAATTGACCTGTTAGTTGCCTATCTCAAAGAGGAAGTTCTTCCTCATGATCCGAAAGAAGCTCAAAAACTCAAGAATCAAGCCTTTCGGTATGTTTTGTATGAGAACAAGTTGTATAAAAGGTCGTATTCGCTACCGCTGTTGAGATGTCTCCAACCTTCAGAGGCTAACTTTGTATTATGGAAAGTACACGAGAGAATTTATGGAAGTCATGTAGGAGCCAGATCCCTATCATAAAAACTACTTCGGTAAGGATACTATTGGCCAACCTTGTACCATAATTCTATGGAGTACATCAAGAAATATGACCACTGTCAGAGAAATGCAAACATACAAAGACAGCCGGCCTTCGAGCTTACTCCACTAAATGCATCTTGGCCATTTGCGCAGTGGAGAATGGATATACTTGGCCCTTTTCCAATAGCATCCGGACAACGAAAGTTCCTCCTGGTCATAATCAATACTTCACCAAATGGATTGAAGTCGAACCACTAGCAAAAATTACCAAGATCAAGGTACAGAACTTCATTTGGAAGTCAATCGTCTGTTGGTTTGGTCTGCCCCAAACTTTCATAACAGATAATGGGTGACAGTTCGCTAGAATGAGGTTCGCCGAGTTCTATGAAGATCTAAACATCTTCCATCACTTTACGTTGGTAGCTCACCCACAGGCAAATGGGGAAGCTGAAGTGACCAACTGGATCTTGCTATAAGGCATCAAGATAAGACTCGACAGAATAAGGGGGGCCTAGGTGGACAAACTCTACCACATTCTTTGGACGTACCGAACTACTCAAAGACTACCGATCGAAGAAACACTATTCTCCTTGGCCTTTGGAATGGAGGCAGTCATCCCAATCGAGCTTAAGCTTCCATCAGCATGGATCGTGGCCTTCGATGAGCAGCGTAACTCACAGAACCTCAGAATCAATATTGACCTACTGAAAGAAAAAAGAGAGAAAGCCTAGGTTCGGATGGCGGCCTACAGACGAAGGATGGTCCAATACTATAACTTCAGAGTTAGAGATAAAATATTCAAAGTGAAAAAATTAGTGCTTCGGCAAGCCGCCATCTCTCAGCCTTAGAGCCGGAGAAAGCTTGCCCCAAATTGAAAAGGCCCATATGAAATAAAGAAGATCATTCGATCCGAAACTTATCATCTGAAGGAGCTTGGAGGAACAACACTCCCATGACCTTGGAATTTAGAAAATTTGAGAATGTACTACTAGTAATTTTCCTCCAATAAAACTCCTCCATTTCAACATTATTATTTCTTGGTGCAAAAACTATGTGATGATAGGAAAGAAGCAATCGAAAATGGTCATGTTAGAAATAGGAGGAGAACCTCGTTCTAACATGAGCAAGTCAAAGATCTTTGATTATTTAAGATAGGAGGAGGGGAGAGGTCCATTCAATGGCCCATCTATGCCCCTAGTGCCGTGTTAGGAACAGGAGGAGAACCCCGTCCTAACATGAGTAAGTCGAAGACCTCCGATTATTTAAAACAGATGGAGGGGACCTCATCCTAACATAAGCAAGTCGAAGATCTTCGATTATTTAAGATAGGAGGAGGGGATAGGCCCATTCAACAACCCATCTATGCCCAAAATATCATGTTAGGAATAGGAGGAGAACCCCATCCTAACATGAGCAAGTCGAAGACCTTCGATTATTTAAGACAGGATGAGGAGAGAGGCCCATTCAATGGTCCATCTATGCCCCTAGTGCCATGTTAGAAATAAAAGGAGAACCTCGTCCTAACATAAGTAAGTCGAAGATCTCCGATTATTTAAGAAGAAGGAGGGGAGAGGCTCATTCAATGGCCCATCTGTGCCTCTGGTGCCATGTTAGGAATAGGAGGAGAACCTCATCCTAACATGAGCAAGTCGAAGACTTTCGATTATTTAAGATAGAAGAAGGGAAGAGGCCCATTTCATGATCCATTTATGCCCCTATTGCCATGTTAGGAGCAGGAGGAGAACCTCATCCTAACATAAGCAAGTCGAAGACCTGCTCCGATTATTTAAGACAGGAGGAGGAAAGAGGCCCATTCAATGGCCCATCTATGCTCCTATTGTCATGCTAGGAATAGGAGGAGAACCTCATCCTAACATGAGCAAGTCGAAGACCTTCGATTATTTAAGATAGGAGGAGAGAGGCCCCGTTCGACGATCCATCTGTGCCCCTAGTGCCATATTAGGAATAGGAGGAGAACCTCGTCTTAACATAAGCAAGTCGAAAATCTCCGATTATTTAAGACATGAGGAGGAAAGAGATCCATTCAACGGCCTATCTGTGTCCCTATTGCCATATTAAGAATAGAAGAAGAACCTCGTCCTAATATGAGCAAGTCGAAGATCTTCGATTATTTAAGACAAAAGGAGGGGGAGAGATCCATTCAATGGCCCATCTATGCCCCTAGTGCCATGTTAGGAATAGGAGGAGAACCTCGTCCTAAACATGAGCAAGTCAAAGACTTTTAGTTATTTAAGATAGGAGGAGGGGAGAGGCCCATTCAACGGTCTATTTGTGCCCCTAGTGCCATGTTAGGAATAAGAGGAGACCTCGTCCTGATATGAGCAAGTCGAAGACCTCCGATTATTTAAGATAGGAGGAAAGAGGCACATTCAATGACCCATCTGTGCCCCTATTATCATATTAGAAATAGGAGGAGAACCTCATCCTAATATGAGCAAATCAAAAATCTCCAGTTATTTAAGATAAGAGGAGAAGAGAGGCCCATTCAATGGTCCATCTGTGCTCCTAGTGCCATGTTAGGAATAGAAGAAGAACCTCATCTTAACATGAGCAAGTCGAAGACCTTCGATTATTTAAGATAGGAGGAGAGGAGAGGCCCATACAATGATCCTAATATGTTCCTACAGTCCGTTAGGAATAGAAGAAGAACCTCGTTCTAATGTGAACAAACTCGAAGGTCTCGTTCATTTTAAATGAGGTGAGAGAAGAGGTCCCGACAATGACCCTTATGTGCCCCTACAGTCCATTAGGAATAGGAGAAGAACCTCGTCCTAAGTGAGCAAAATCGAAGGCTTCGTTCATTTTAGACAAGGTAAAAAGAGAGGCCCCGATAATGATCCTTATGTGCCCCTATAGTCCGTTAGAAATAGGAAGAGAACCTCGTCCTAACGTGAACAAAGTCAAAGGCTTCGTTCATTTTAGACAAGGTGAGAAGAGAGGCCCTGATAACGGTCCTTATATACCCCTATAGTCCGTTAGAAATAGGAGGAGAACCTCATCCTAACATGAACAAAGTTGAAGGCCTCGTTCATTTTAGACGAGGTAAGAAAAGAGGCTCTAACTCGACTGGAGATAAGATCTCCCCCAAGCTTCAACTTCAATAGAAGATAGGATTTACTTCAACCTCGATCGGAGATAAGATCTCTCCCAAGCTTCAACTTAAATGGAAGATAGGATCTCCATCAACCTCGATCGAAGATAAGATCTCCTCCGAACCTCAACCTCAATAGGAGATAAGATCTTCTTCAACTTCGATCGGAGATAAGATCTCTCCCGAGCTTTAACTTCAATCAAAGAAAAGATCTCCCCCGAGCTTCAACTTCAATAGAAGATAAGATTTCTTCCGAGCTTCAATCTCAATGGATGCAGAGCTCAGAAAAGAACTTCGATAGTCATCTTTTTTTTACTCCATTTCTTCGAATTTCGAGCTCGAAAGTGGAGGGATATTATTGGAGATATACCCCACTCCCACTGAAGTCCAGTCTGATGCTTAGCCTAATGTAACTAGTGATCATAGAAGAGCTTCGATCGAAAATTTTTTAGTAGTCGAGCTCCTTCCGGACTTCTCCTTTGATCGAATTTCTTCAGGGGTCGAACTTCTTCCAGACTTCTCCTTCGGTCGGATTCCTTCAGGGGCCGAATTTCTTTTGGATTTCTTCTTCAGTCGAATTCCTCCAAGGGCCAAACTCCTTTTGGACTTTTTCTTCAGTTGGATTCCTTCAAGAGTCAAACTCTTTTCAGACTTCTCCTTCAGCCAAACTTCTCCACCAGTCGGACTCCTTCTGGACTTCTCCATCAGTCGAACTTCATTCAGATTTCTCTAATAGATTACTTCCAGATTTTAAGTAGTATTCCTCTCAGATGATCTCCTCTAGTCATATTCTCTTTAGGAGTCTGAACTCCTCTAGAATTGACATACATCAAAGTTCTTCACCAACCAACGCCTGCTTCCTCCGAATTTCGACTATTAAATCTCGACGAACGGACACATCACGATAACGAACATCTCTCTACATAACAAACTCCATGTGACCCCGAGTGGCTCAGTATTGGACAGCTACAGCTGTCACTATCAGTCTGCTACAGACGGCGTCGCTTTCCATAACAAACCCCACGCGGCCTGAGCGGCCTGCTACCAGACGGCTATGGCTGTCACTATTAATCTGCTACAGGCGGCGCCCCTCTCCGTAATAAACCCCATGCGGTCCTGAGCGGCCAGCTATTGGGCGGCTACGGCTGTCACTATCAGTCTGCTTCGGGCTCCGTCTATAAAAGGGACCTTCTATATACATTTTCTCTAAGCTCTCTTCTCCTTCCCAAAACTCTGCTGAATTATTTTCTGAGCACTCCATTCCTATTGGTCAGAAGAGCTGGCTTGATCGTCGGAGGATTCTGTCGAAGTCACCACCACTGATTCTGAGTGAAACTTTGTTTTGCAGGTCACTGATGACGATCTCTTCTTTCTTAACTCCAGCTCGATCCGACGTCGATCAGATTTCGCACCAACAACCTTATTCTCTTCAAAGAAGAGAAATTGGAGGATAATCGGAGGAGACAAAAAAAAATAGTTGGAAAAGAAGAAATAATTTTTATTTTTATTATATTAATATTTTTAAAAAATTTTGATATCACATAAGTATTGAAGATTATCACATCAAATTTTTGATTGAAAAAAACTGTCGGAATCATACCTTAGGACCGGTTCAAGTAATTCAAGAATTAAACTTTAGCTTTTTATAATTTAGAGATATTTTAAGAAAATTCAACTTAATTTAGAAACTAAAATTCTAATTTATTCATAAAAAATTATCTAAAAATTTATATTTTAAATAAATATTTTAAAGATCATATCTAGATGGATAATTTTTTTTCTCGTTCCATGTATAAATATTATCAATAAAAAATTTATTTATTTATTTTTAAAATTATAAAAATATAAATTTTTTGATCTATTTTTTTTGTAATGTTTATCTATAGATCCTCAAATTTCGATCCAGATGAGTCCAACCAGGTGGACAACTGATGGATGAGGTAAGAGATGAACATGCCGGTTCATCACCCGGCTCGCAGCGGATACAGTCTCTGTGATTCAGCAATTCCGGAGCCTGAGCTCGGCTGGGTTCCATGGAGGAAAATTCCCGTTAGATTACAGAGCAACGCAACCAAATACCGTGGCTCCGTCCCGGTAAGGTTCAAGTTAACAACTAACAAGGCTTCCTGCGAGATAGAAATTTGAAAAGATAAAATGGAAAATAAAGATATCAAGTTCTTATGAAGTCATGTGGTATAGATTCACGGATTTTTTTTAAAATTAATTTTTAAATTATTATTAATTTAAATTTATTTATGGCTCCATGGTTGTTTGGTTGACGCAGTTGCCATCCGTTGAAATTTCACCACTAAACGAGATGAACGGATAATTTTAATTGAAATCGTCGTCAAACCTGTCTTGTACTAATAAACAAAGGCCGCTAGGGAGGGTACGTGGCGGTTGCTGTTAAATGGCGGGTTGCCCAACTCGATCTCCCTCCCCTCCATTTAAAGCAACTGTATCGGGAATCTGCTTTTTTAGAATATATTTAATTAAAAAATAATTTAATATTTTTAAAAAATTATTTATTTAAAAAATAATTATAAAAAAATAAATTTGATTATAGTTAATTAGTAAAAAAATTATTTTAAAAAATTGACATTGAAAGAAATTATTACATTCAAAATTCTATATAAAAATATGATAAAATTTATGAATATATTTTTAAATATAAAATATTTTTTTAATATTAAAATAGTATTATTATTTTTAATTAATTTTTATATGATAACTATAATCACATAATTTTTAGTATAATTTTATTTTTTTTTATTTTTTTTTAAATTATTAAATAAATTTTAAAAGATATTAAAATAAAGTCAATGATTATATATGCAGCTTTACTAGAAGTATTTTTATTAAATATATATTATCATTATTTAAAAATTTATCAAATATCAATCCCCTTAGGATCATTTTTTTGTAGGTAAAATATTTATCTGAAAATCTATATATTTTTAGATAAATATTTTTTAGGTAACATTTAGACTAAAAAATAATTTATTTATGTTTTTTTATTCATGGGCAAGTTAGTCTGAAATATATTATTCATGTTCTTTTATACTACTATTTTTCTGAATAAGTTATTAAAATTTATTTATATTTTTAATAATATCTCTTATGCTTTTTAGATTTCAAGAAAGTTGATGGCTGAGTTATTGAGTATTAAATGATGAAAATAATAGAAATAAGAATATGATATTTTAAATATAAAATTTAATATTTACTTTACTGGCTCATGAAAAATGATCTAGCCATTCTTTAGGTGGATAAAACTTTTTCTCATTTCATGAATAAATGCTATCCTAAGGAAAGTAACTTTTTCATCTTGAAAAATATGAAAATATGGGTGTTGGGGATAAATCCCGCTCCAGCCGAAGTCTAGGTCGATGCTCAGCCTAATGTAACCAGTAGCCGCAGAAGAGCTTCGGTAGACGGGCTTCAGCCGAACTCCCAGCGGTCGAGCTTCTTCCAATCCGTTCAGTCGGTCGAGCTGCTCCCAAGCTTTTCCTTCGGCCGAACTTCTCAGCAAACGTCCATCGGCCGAACTTCGCCCGACCGAGCTCCTGCCGAACCCCTCCGGTCGACCGAGCTCCTTCAATTCCAAAGCGGCCGAACTCCTCAGCGGACGTCCATCGGCCAAACTTTGCCTGACCAAGCTCCTGTCGAACCCCTCCAGTCGGCCGAGCTCCTTCAATTCCAAGCGGCCGAACTCCTCAAGCGGCCGTTCCTTCAGCCGACCGAGCTCCTTCAATTCCAAGTGGCCGAACTCCCAAGCGATCGAGCCTCAGCCGCGCACCTCCGGCCAAACACTTATGGGAGCTTAGCTCCTCCCGAGCTTTTCCCTTAGTCGAACTCTCCTATAAGTCTGAACTCCTCTGGACGAACTGTTGCCGTCAGTCCGCAACAGACAACAAGTCCGGACGACATGGCCACCACTACTGGCGATGCCACTCTCTCCGTAACCAGTCCCATGCAGCCCACGATCCGCCAGTATGGCTGTCACCATCCACCTGACGACGCCTTCCTCTCCGTACCGAACCTCATGCGGCCCCAACGGCTCTCTGCCAGGCGGTATGGTCGTCACCATCAACTAAGCTCCGCCTATAAAGGACCTTCCAGATACACCAATCTCTACTCTCTAAACTCTGATCTCTAAGCTCCCCTCTTCTTCTCTAAGCTTCGGAACTCATTCTCGAGCACTCCATTTCTGTTGGCCAGAGCTGACTTGAGCGTCGGAGGGTCCTGCCGGAGCCACCCCCCACCGGCTCCGGACGGGACTCTATTTTGCAGGTCCCCAACGGCAACCTCGGTGGCTTCGACTCCAGCGACCTTCGGCGATGACCAGTTTCTACACCAACAGATTGGCGCTAGAAGGAGGGCCCCCGAACCTCCGGGGTTTCCTTGTTCTTAAAGGAGTGCTCGGCGATGATTTCTCTCTCTCCGAAGATCCGTTCTTCCTTCTCTCCCAAAGAGAAAATGCCTCGAGAGCTTCGACTCGACGACCGGCTCTAGTTGCGGCCCCAGTAGCCCAGGCCCCACCCGAAGCCACCGCAGATGCAGAGCAGTTCTGGATGGATTTGCGGCCCCACCGAGATGATGCAGGATGTGCGACAACCTCTGGCGGAGACTTTGCCAGCAAGCCTGCCACGAGGATGCGAGGAATCGGCCTTAAGGAAGAGCATTTGGGCATGTCAATCATCCTTAGGAGAGAAATGGAGAGCAGAAGTTCTCCCACGAAAGTAGAACGAAGTTCGACGCAAGTAGAAATGAAGTTCGGCACAAGCGAGGGCGGAGGAAAGTTCTCCCACGGAATGAAGTTCGGCGGAAGGCCGAACTCCTCAGCTCATCATTGAAATAAAGTTCGGCAAGGCCGAACTCTCCCCTTTGAAGCTCATCAATGAAGTTTGGCGGAAGGCCGAACTCAACCTTAAAGCTCACACATCAGAATGAAGTTCGGCGAAAGTTCGGCATAAGTGAGGCCGAACTCCTCAGCTCATCGAAATAAAGTTCGACGGAAGCAAGGCCGAACTCTCCCTTTAAAACTCATCAATGAAGTTCGGCGCAAGTGAGGCGGAACTCCACCTTAAAGCCCACCATCACAGTGAAGTTCGGCACAGGCAAGGGCGGAGCAAAGTTCCCCCATGGAATGAAGTTCGGCACAAGCGAGGGCGGAGGAAAGTTCTCTCGCAGAATGAAGTTCAGCGGAAGGCCAAACTCCTCAGCTCATCATCGAAATGAAGTTCGGCAAGGACGAACTCTCCCCTTTGAAGCTCATCAATAAAGTTCGGCGGAAGGCCGAACTCAACCTTAAAGCTCACACATCAGAATGAAGTTCAGCTAAAGTTCGGCATAAGTGAGGCCGAACTCCTCAGCTCATCGAAATAAAGTTCGACGGAAGCAAGGCCGAACTCTCTCTTTGAAGCTCATCAATGAAGTTCGGCACAAGTGAGGCCGAACTCCACCTTAAAGCCCAACATCACAGTGAAGTTCAGCGCAAGCAATGGCGGAACGAAGTTCTCCCATGAATGAAGTTCGGCATAAGGGAGGCCGAACTCCACAGTAGATCACCCAAATGAAGTTCGGCCGTGCTCAAGACCGCCCTAGGGCGATCGAGGCCGAACTCCCCCTCGAGTACATCGCAACAACGAATTCACGGGAGGTGCAATAAAGTTCGGACAAGCAAAGCCGACCCCCTCCCTACGAGCAAGGAAGTCCGGACAAAGAAGCATGAAGTTCTCCCACGAAAAGTTTCGCAGGAAAGCGGAATGAAGCTCCACGCAAACGAAGCCCGAACTTCTCGAGCTCACCACAAAGGAAGCCTCGACAGAAGGGCGCGAAGAAATCCTCCTTCCAAAAGGTTCCGCAACTACGACCCACTCCTTTAACTCGAATTCTTGGCGAAGTTAAGAGCCAGCCGCCAAGACCTGAAGGACTACGGCCTCCCCAAACGTGCACGATCGAAGCAAGTAAAGCCCCTACCATCATGACCACGGCCATGACACTGAGGAATACGTTTAGCTCCAAGACGAGATTGAAGAGCTCGTCAAAAAGGGACGATGGGATAAATTCCTCTGACGCCAGCATGAAGCAGGAGAAGATCGGCTAAAGACGCTACCATAACTAGAAAAGACAAGAAGGTCGGCTACCTCGCGGCATCATCAACGCCACCCCGGGGAGGAGCTAGGAGCTAGCTACATCGGCGATTCCTCGTCTCCCTGCGACAAAGTCAAGAGAAGCATGCTCCAAATTAAGGAGGCCAGCATGTAATAGAGGAGGTCATCTGGATGGGACTCGCTGCCCGAGGGAACTCAGAGAAACAACACCCCGACGACCCTCAAACGGAAATGTGCTGCGAGTGGCTTCCCCTCGGTAAAATTCTCCCCTCTCAATAATATTGTTTCTGAATGAAAAAACTATCTGATGGCAGGAGAAAGAAACGAGTGAAAGTGGCCCGTTAGGAACAGGAGGAGGACCTCATCCAAATGCGAGCAAAGTCGAATGCCTCGTTCACAAAAGGACGAGACGGGGGGAGAGGCTCGGACGACGGTCCGCATGTGCCCCCACAGCCCGTTAGGAACAGGAGGAGGACCTCGTCCTAACGCGAGCAAAGTCGAAGGCCTCGTTCACAAAGGATGAGATGGGGGGAGAGGCTCGAACGACGGTCCGCATGTGCCCCCACAGCCCGTTAGGAACAGGAGGAGAACCTCATCCTAACGCGAGCAAAGTCGAAGGCCTCGTTCACAAAAAGAACGAGATGGGGGAGAGGCTCGGACGACGGTCCGCATGTGCCCCCACAGCCCGTTAGGAACAGGAGGAAGAACCTCGTCCTAACGCGAGCAAAGTCGAAGGCCTCGTTCACCTTAGATGAGATGGGGGGAGACGGACGACGGTCCGAATGTGCCCCCACAGTCCGTTGAAAATAGGAGGAGAACCTCGTCCTAACGTGAGCAAAGTCGAAGGCCTCGTTCACCTTAGACGAGATGGGGGAGAGGCTCGGACGATGGTCCACATGTGCCCCCACAGCCCATTAGGAACAGGAGGAGGACCTCGTCCTAACGCGAGCAAAGCCGAAGGCCTCGTTCACCTTAGACGAGATGGGGGAGACGGACGACGGTCCGAATGTGCCCCCACAGCCCGTTAGGAACAGGAGGAGAACCTCGTTCCTAACGTGAGCAAAGTCGAAGGCCTCGTTCACCTTAGACGAGACGGAGGGAGAGGCTCGGACGACGGTCCGCATGTGCCCCCACAGTCCGTTAGGAGCAGGAGGAGGACCTCATCCTAATGCGAGCAAAGCCGAAGGCCTCATTCACCTTAGACGAGATGGGGGGAGACGGACGATGGTCCGAATGTGCCCCACAGCCCGTTAGGAACAGGAGGAGAACCTCGTCCTAATGCGAGCAAAGTTCAAGTCCGAGCTCCGAAGTCCATAGGAAAGAGAATCTCCATCAACCTCGGCCAGAGATAAGATCTCTCCCAAGCGATCGTGGATAACTTCGGCTATGGATCAGATTTCCCTCGAGGGACTGGGCCAACTTTGGTAGTAGGAGATGAGATCTCCCCCGAGCACCCGCGTCAACCTCAGTCAGAACGCCCGCATCAACTCCGACTAGGGATAAGGTCCGCGATAACCTCGGCCAAAGCATCTGAGTAACCTCGGATAGAGGTAAGGCCCGCGATGACCTCGGCTGGAGAGCTTCAACATCAATCTTGGCTAAAGAAAGCAACCGTGTCAACCTCGGCTGGAAATGGGATCTTCCCCGGGCTTCAACTTCGATGTCAACTTCAAGCCGGAGATGAGATCTCCCCCGAACTTCGACCTAGACCAGCACAGAGCTCAGAGGAAGACTTCGACAGTCGCCTTTCCTGCACTCCCTTCCTTCGATTTTCGAACTCGGGAGTGGGGGGGATTAGTGTTGGGGATAAATTCCGCTCCAGCCAAAGTCTAGGTCGATGCTCAGCCTAATGCAACCAGTAGCCGCAGAAGAGCTTCAGCAGATGGGCTTCAGCCGAACTCCCAGCGGCCGAGCTTCTTCCAACCCGTTCAGCCGGTCAAGCTGCTCCCAAGCTTTCCCTTCGGTCGAACTCCTCAGCGGACGTCCATCGACCGAACTTTGCCCAATCGAGCTCCTGCTGAACCCCTCCGGTCAGCTGAGCTCCTTCAATTCCAAAGCGGCCGAACTCCTCAGCGGATGTCCATCGGCCAAACTTCGTCCGACCAAGCTCCTACCGAACCCCTCCAGCCGACCGAGCTCCTTCAATTCCAAGCGGTCGAACTCCTCAAGCAGCCATTCCCTTCAGCCGACCGAGCTCCTTCAATTCCAAGCGGCCGAACTCCTCAAGCGGCCGTCCCTTCAGCCAACCGAGCTCCTTCAATTCCAAGAGGCCGAACTTCTCAAGCGACCGTCCCTTCAGCCGGCCGAGCTCCTTCAATTCCAAGTGGCCGAACTCCCAAGCGACCGAGCCTCAGCCGCGCACCTCCAACCAAACGCCTGTGGGAGCCGAGCTCCTTCCGAGCTTTTCCCTCAGTCGAACTCTCCTACAAGTCCGAACTCCTCTGGATGAACTGTCGCCGTCAGTCTGCAACAGACAACAAGTCCGGACGACATGGCCACCACTACTGACGACGCCACTCTCTCCGTAACCAATCTCATGCAGCCCACGACCCGCCAGTATGGCTATCACCATCCACCTGACCACGCCTTTCTCTCCGTACCGAACTCCATGCGGCCCCAACGGCTCTCTGCCAGGCGGTATGGTCGTCACCATCAACTAAGCTCCGCCTATAAAGGACCCTCTAGATACGCCAATCTCTACTCTCTAAACTCTGATCTTTAAGCTCCCCTCTTCTTCTCTAAGCTTCGGAACTCATTTTCGAGCACTCCATTCCTTTTGGCCAGAGCTGACTTGAGCGTCGGAGGATCCTGCCGGAGCCACCCCCCACCGACTCCGGACAGGACTCTATTTTGCAGGTCTCCAATGGCGACCTCGATGGCTTCAACTCCAGCGACCTCCGACGACGACCAGTTTCTGCACCAACAATGGGTAAGTTGGTCAATAAAAAAGTAGATCAACTTTTTCATAACATTTATCCATAAAAGAACGAGCCCTTTAGATATAGGACTTATTTTTTTATGGGTAAATATTATGAAAAAAATTATCTACTTTTTTATTGATCAATTTATTCATATTCTCATATTTTTCAAGATGAAAAAAATTATTTTTTCATGGATAGCATTTACCCATGAGATGGGAGAAAGTTTTACCCCCTAGGAGGTGGCTAAATTATTTTCTCATGTGCCAGTAAAGTTGGCATTTAATTTTATACCTAAAACACCACATCCTCATTTCTAATATTTTCATCATTTAATACTCAATAAATCAGCCACCACTTTCTTGAAATCTAAAAAGCATAAAAGATATTATAAAAAATATAAATAAATTTTAACAACTTACCCAAGAAAGTAGTAATATAAAAGAACATGGGTAATAGATTTCAGAGTAACTTTTTCACGCATAAAAAACATAGGTAAATTATTTTTCTATCTAAATATTACTTGGTATTGGGTTCATAAATTTAGCCATCTCGATTTGGCGACCGACTATCAATTGATAAACCAATGGACGTTTGTCTCTCCTCAATCAGACATCAATCGACTCGCCAATCTTCAACTCACCAACTTTCGACCGATAGCCAATTAACGATCGACGACTCCCCGACTGACTCCCTAAGAAGGATGACTAAATTGAACAAACTATCATTAGCTGGATAAAATAGTAATCAAATGCCGACGTATGATCGATATGATCGACATATAGTCGGTGTTAATGCAGAATCTAGTCATCGTCGGAATCGGCTGGAGCGGTGGTGGACGAGGTCGCCATCGGGGATCTACAAAATAAACTCCCATCTGGAGTCGGAGGGGGATGGCTCCGGCTGGACCCTCCGACGATCAAGTCAGCTCTGGCCAATAGGAATGGAGTGCTCGAAAATGATTTCCGCAAAGCTTAGAGATGAAGAGGAGATCTTAGAAATCTGAAATATTTGAGATAGCGTATCTAGAGGGTCCTTTTTATAGTGGAGCTTGATGGTGATGGCTGTAGCCGCGTACTGATGGGCCGCTCGAGGTCCGATGAAGTCAGTCTCATGAAAAGGTGCCGTCTGCAGTGGGTTGATGGTGACAGCCATCGCCGCCTAATAGCGGATCGCTGTCGCTCCTGGCGGACTGATGGTGATGGCCGCAGCTGTCTTGATACTGAGCCACTCGGGGTCGAATGAAGGATCGAAGGGCTTCAACGTGTACCCATTTTGGAGGAGTTCAAACTCCTGAAGAGGAAGCTTGGAAGGAGCTCGACCCCTGTAGGCGTCTGGCTGGAGGTGTGCGGTTGAGGCTCGATCGTAGGGGAGTTTGGTAGGAGCTCGACCGACCGAAGAGGGTGTCTGGGAGGAGTCCGGCTCCTGAAGAAGTCTGTTCAAAGAATGTCTGGGATGAGTCCAGCTCCCAAAGAAGTCCGACCGAAGAGGAAGCTTGGAGGGGAGTTCGGCTCTTGTAAGCATCTGACTGGAGGAGTGCAACTAAGGCTCGACCGCTGGGAATTTGGAAGGAGCTCGACCGCTGAGAAGTTTGGCCGAGGGATGGCTGCTGAAGAGTTCGATCGGTTGAAGGGATGGTCGCTTGAGGAATTCGGCTGAGGGATGATTGCTGAGGAGTTCGACCGCTGGAAGTTCGAAGGGGCTCGGTCGGTGGAGCAGTTCAACCGACTGTAAGACTTCAGCTAAGATCCATCTGCTGAAGCTCTTTCGTGGCTACTGATTGCGTTAGGCTGAGCATCGAATTAGACTTTGGCAGGAACGGGGTTTATCCCCAACACTAGCCCCCCCACTTCCAAGTTCGAAACTCGAAGGAAGGGAGTGCAGAAAAGGCGACTGCCGAAGCCTGGGCTCCGTGTGGGTTCAGGTCGAAGCTCGGGGGAGATCTCATCTTCAACCAAGGTTGAGATAGGCCTCATCTCCTATGATCGAGGTCGGAGGTTGAGCTCATCGGGGGCGACATCGTCTCCTACAACCGAGGCTGACTCGGAGGAGATCTCCTCTCCTACAGCCGAGATTAGTACGGATGCTTGGGAGAGATCCGATCTCTGGCCAAAGTTGGCCCGGTCGAATGGGAGAGATCACATCTCTGGCCGAGATTGGCTCGGTCTCCTATGGCCGAGGTTGATGCGGGCACTCCGGTGAGATCTTATCTCCTACAACCGAGCTTGCCTTGGGGGAGATCTTATCTCCTGCGGTCGAGGTTCATGCGGGCACTCGGAGGAGATCTTATCTCCTGCAGCCGAGCTTGGCCCGGATGCTCGGGGAGATCTTATCTCCTACAGTCGAGCTTTTCTCGAAGGAGATCTTATCTCCTGCGGCCGAGGTTGATGCGGATAGCTTGGGGGAGATCTTATCTCCTACGGTCGAGCTTTCCTTGGAGGAGATCTTATCTCCTACAGCCGAGCTTGGCCCGGACGCTCGGGAGAGATCTTAGCTCCTACAGTCGAGCTTTCCTCGAGGGGAGATCTTATCTCCTACAGCCGAGGTTGTCCACGGTCGCTCGGTAAAGATCTTATCTCTAGCCAAGGTTGTCCTACCTTCGACTTTGCTCGCGCTAGGATGAGATTCTCCTCCTATTCCTAACGGGCTGTGGGGGCACATTCGGATCGTCGTTCATATCCCCCCATCTCGTCTAAGGTGAACGAGGCCTTCGACTTTGCTCGCGTTAGGACGAGGTTCTCCTCCTATTCCTAACGAGCTGTAGGGGCACATACGGACCATCATTGCGCCTCTTCCTCCATCTTGTTCTTTGTGAATGAGGCATTTAACTTTGCTCGCATTAGGATGAGGTTCTCTTCCTATTCCTAACAAGCTATGGGGGCACATAAGCACCGCTGTCAGGGCCTCTCCCCCCATCTCATCCTTTGTGAATGAGGCCTTCACTCGAAAGAGATCTTATCTCTAGTCGAGGTTGACTCGATCGCTCGGGAGAGATCTTATCTCTGGTCGAGATTGTCCACGCTCGGCAGAGATCTTATCTCTAGCCGAGGTTGTCCACGGTCACTCAGGAGAGATCTTGTCTCTAGCCGAGGTTGACTCGATCGCTCGGGAAAGATCTTATCTCTGGCCGAGGTTGTCCATGGTCGCTCAAGAGAGATCTTATCTCTTAGCCGAGATTGACTCAATCGCTCGGGAGAGATCTTATCTCTGGTCGAGGTTGTCCACGGTCGCTCGGAAGAGATCTTATCTCTGGCCGAGGTTGACTCAGTCGCTCGGAAGAGATCTTATCTCTGGCCGAGGTTGTCCACGATCGCTCGAAAGAGATCTTATCTCTAGTCGAGGTTGTCCTGCCTTCGACTTTGCTCGCATTAGGATGAGGTTCTCCTCCTGTTCCTAATGGGCTGTGGGGGCACATTCAGACCGTCGTCCATCTCTCCCCATCTCGTCTAAGATGAACGAGGCCTTCGACTTTGCTCGCGTTAGGACGAGGTTCTCCTTCTATTCCTAACGGACTGTGGGGGCACATACGGACCATCGTCCGTGCCTCTCCTTCCATCTCATCCTTTGTGAATAAGGCCTTCAACTTTGCTCACGTTAAAACAAGGTTCTCCTTCTGTTCCTAACGGGCTGTAGGGGCACATAAGCGTCGTTGTCAGGGCCTCTCCCTCTATCTCGTCCTTTGTGGATGAGGCCTTCGCTCGAAAGAGATCTTATCTCTAGCCGAGGTTGACTTGGTCGCTCGGGAGAGATCTTATCTCTGGCCAAGGTTGAAGATCTTTGATCTGCTCGTGTTAGGACGAGGTTGTCCTCCTATTCCTAACACGATGACTATTGACTGCCTCTTTCCTGTCATCGCATAGTTTTTGCATCCAAAAATAATATTATTGAAGGAAAAGAATTTTACCGAGGGAAAGTTACGGGCAGCACATCCCCATTTCAGGGTCGTGGGGGCGTTGTTCCTCCAAGTTTCCTTGGTCAGCAAGGGCCGGGCCAAACGACCTCCTCTATCTCATGCTGGCCTTCTCAATTTAGAGCAAGCTTCTCTTGGCTTTGACACTGAAAGATGATGAATCGTCGATATACCAAGCTCCGCTCGAGGGTGATGTTAATGACGCCATGAGGCAGCCGACCTTCTTGTTTCTAGCAGCGCCGTTGGCTAATCTTCTCCTACTTCAGGTTGATGTCGGAGGAATTTATCCCGCCATCCCTTTTTGACGAGCTCTTCAATTTCATCTCAGAGCTGCATGCATTTCTCAGTATCGTGGTCGTAGTTGCGATGGTAGAGATAGTACTTGCTTCGATCGTGCTTGTTTGGAGGAGATCGTAATCCTTCTGGTCTTGGCAGCTGGTGAGAATTTGAGTTCGAGGAGCGTTGAGGGGGGCGCAGTCGCGGAACCTTTCGGGAGGAGGACTTCTTCGAGCCCTTCTGTCGGGAATTTCTTGGTGGCGAGCTCAAAAAGTTCGGACCTTGCTTGAGCTGTGGAGGTCATAAGCGCGGCCGAACTTCATTCCATCCCTTTGCGAAACCTGCGGGAGAACTTCATACCCCTTTATCGGGGCTTTCTTGGAGTCGTACTTGAGAGGAAGTCCTCGCTTTCCCTAGGGCAGTCGTAAGCGCGGCCGAACTTTATCTCACCTACTGTGAAATCTTTGTAGGAGAGTTCAGCCTCACTTGCACCGAACTTCATTCCGATGATGAGGTTTGAGGGGGGAGTTCGGCCTTGCTTGCACCGAACTTCATTCTGATGATGAGGTTTGAGGGAGAGTTCGGCCTCACTTGCGCCAAACTTCATTCTAATGACAAGCTTCGAGGTGGAGTTCAGCCTCACTTGCACCGAACTTCATCCCACGGAAGAACTTCGTTTCGCCCTCGCTTGCGCCGAACTTCATTCCGCTTTCCCGCGAAAGCTTCCGTGGGAGGACTTCATGCCCCTTTGTCGGAGCTTCCTTGATGATGAGCTTCGAGGTAGAGTTCAGTCTCACTTGCGCCGAACTTCATTCCGGTGATAAGCTTCGTTCCACTTTCCCGCGAAAGCTTCCATGGGAAGACTTCATGCCCCTTTATCGGAGCTTCCTTGATGATGAGCTTCGAGGTGGAGTTCGGCCTCACTTGCACCGAACTTCATTCCGCTTTTTTGCTCGCATCGAACTTCACTCCGCTTTTTCGCGAAACCCTCCGTGGGAGAACTTCCTTGACGACGAGCTCGAGGGGGAGCTCAGCTTTCCTCGCGCTGAACTTCATTCCGCTTTTCTGCTCATGCCGAACTTCATTCCGCGAAACCCTCCACGGAAGAACTTTCTTGACACTTTCTTGACGACGAGCTCGAGGGGGAGCTCGACTTTTCTTGCGCTGCCAAACTTCATTCCGCTTTCCTGCTCGCGTCGAACTTCATTCCGCGAAATGCTCCATGGGAGAACTTCCTTGACACTTCCTTAACGACGAGCTCAAGGGGGAGCTCAGCTTTCTTCGCACCAAACTTTGTTCTATTTCTATGGAAGAACTTCTGCTCTCCGTTTCTCCTTCCTAAGGACGATTGGTATGCCCAAATGCTCTTCCCTAAGATCGGTTTCTCGCATCCTTATGGTGGGTTTGCTGACAAAGTCTCTACCAGAGGTTGTCGCACGGCCTGCATCATCTCGGTGGGGCCACGAACCCGATCAGTAGGTTGAACTGCTCTACATCTGTGGTGGCCTCGGATGGAGCCTGGGCTGCCGGGGCTGCAACGGAAGCAGATGGATCTGGCGCGCAGGATGCCGATCGCCGAGTCGAAGCTCTCCTGGAGGTATTTTCTCTCTAGTGAGGAAGAAGAGGGATCTCCAAAGAGAGAGAAATCATCGCCGAGCACTCCTTTAAGAATAAGAAAATCTTGGAGGTTTGGAGTCATCCCTTCTTCCAGCGATATTCTATTGATGTAGAATCTGATCGTCATCAAAATCGACTGGAGCGGTGGTGGACGAGGTCGCCGTTGGGGATCTGCAAAATAAAGTCCCATCCAGAATTGATGGAGGGTGGCTCCACAGGACCCTCCAACGATCAAGTCAGCTCTGGCTAATAGAAATGGAGTGATCGGAAATGATTTTCTTAGAGCTTAGAGATGAAAAGGAGATCTTAGAGATTAGAGAGATTTGAGATAAAGTATCTGGAGGATCCTTTTTATAGCGGAGCTTGATGGTGACAACTGTAGCCACATGCTGGCAGGCCGCTCGAGATCCGATGGAGTCAGTCTCATGAAAAGGTGCCATCTGCAGCGGGTTGATGGTGATAGCCATCGCCACCTGATAGTGGATCACTGTCGCTCACGGTGGACTGATGGTGATTGCTGCAGCTGTCTTGATACTGAGCCACTCAAGGCCGAATGAAGGGTCGAAGGGCTTCAACGTGTATCCATTTCGGAGGAGTTTGGACTCCTGAAGAGGAAGCTCGGAAGGAGCTCGGCCCCTGTAGGCATCTGGCTGGAGGTGTGCGGTTGAGGCTCGATCATAGAGGAGTTCAGTAGAAGCTCGGTCGGTCAAAGGGGGTGTCTGAGAGAAGTCTGGCTCCTACAGAAGTCCATCCGAAGGATGTCTAGGATGAGCCCAACTCCCAAAGAAGTTCGACCGAAGAGGAAGCTTGGAGGGGAGTTCGGCTCTCGTAAGCATCTAGCTGGAGGAGTGCGGCTAAGGCTCGACCGCTGGGAGTTCGGAAGGGGCTCGGCCGCTAAGAAGTTCGGCTGAGGGATGGCTACTGAAGAGTTCGGCCAATTGAAGGGACGGTTGCTTGAGGAGTTCGGCCGAGGGATGACTGCTGAGGAGTTCGACCTCTAGGAGTCCGAAGAGGCTCAACCGATGGAGCAGTTCAATCGGTTGTAAGACTTCGGCTAAGATCCATCCGTTGAAGCTCTTCTGTGGCTATTAGTTGCGTTAGGCTGAGCATCGAACTAGACTTCGGCAGGAGCGGGGTTTATCCCCAACAGTCGACATGACCTATATTTTCGACGTCGATTATACATAATGATTTCTCCACGGTCGCATTATGAGTAATAACTGCTCTCCTAATATCAGAATAAATGGGACCTCATGACCATCAGCCATTACAAACGGTTACCAATCTATTTGCCCATAAAAAGAGGATAAAGTAAGTATTTTGGGTAAGGACATTTTTGGCTAAAACTCGGCCTATTTTCAATTCAGAGTATCCTGTTCACCAATCCTTCACTAACTTAGGCATCGAAGGATCCCCGTCGAAAACAATTGTGATCAGTGTGGACTTCATTTGCAGTTAGCCTTATCTGGCAATAGGTGCTCCAGAGGATTAGTCATAACATATTGGCACACCAGGAAGAGAGATGGACGAAAGGAAATAAATTGTTCTGAAAGAAAAGATACCAAAAACATGAGCCCAGCACTCTACTGGGCCACTAGGCAATCTTTCCATCGGGAAGATTACCTTCCACCACCTCCAATAGTAGAGCCCAGTATTCTGCATCCGGTTATTCTGATGGATGCTCAAATCCAACAACTCCCTGTGTTGATGCAACAAATGAAGGTTTTGACGAAGGCAATGCACAGCCTCCAGCAACAATACACTACTACAAAAAAGGGCTACGACAGCGATTACCAAGCACTGCCATAGCCCAAAAAATCACTATCATAGGCTATGGCAGTGGTTATTTAATCGCTGCTACTACAACCATCACCGTAGCTCTATGACAATAGTTGTTTGAACCGCTGTCATAGATAGCTTATTGTACCGATTTATAATTCACTGCAATAGATCGACCTATAGCAGTGGTTATGTAACCGCTGCCATAGGTTATCTATAGTAGCGGTTACATAACCGCTGCCATAGGTAATCTATAGTAGTGATTTCTTAACCACTGCCATGGGTCTAATGCAGTGGTTGACATTATTTATACTAGAGACCTATGACAACGGTTGGCATGGATATGACAGCGGTTATAAAACTACTACTGTAGATCTTGAATAATTAAAAAAATTAAAATTTTTATTTTTTATATATTTTATCTGATAAATATATATAATATAAAAAAATATAATAAACATAAAAATTATTTTGAAATGCTAAAATTTTATTATCGAATAAAATTTATTATAATATTTTTCTAAAAGAATAAAATACATCAAAAGTCTTCTAAATCTACATCATCACCGTCATCACCGGGAGTCGGAGCTAGAGCTAGTGCTGGAGCCGGAGCCAAAGCTGGAATACGGGCCAACATATCCTCGAAGTTCGTGACTTCAAAATGCATGCTGAGCGTCGACATCATGTCTCTCATGATATCCTCCAGATGATATGTGCGCTTCTCAGCCCGATCTACTTGCGTTGCAACATGATCTGCCCATGCCAACACCTCCTCAAGCTCCTCCCAACTGATGACATCGAAAGTCTGTGAGGAGACGCTCGCTTTGGATCAGTAGCTCATCGGCATGTGTTTGAGCCTACATCGGATCCTCCTAGAGTGCTCAGGCCCCAAGACTTGAGACAGATGGTCATGGGGCCTAGAGGTATCCAGGCCCTCGCGAGCGAGCACATCTAACTGATCCTATAATTATAAATTAAAATAAAATTTTATAAAAAATATTATAATACTAATTATATATACTAATATATTTAATACTTATAAAAATATGCTCGATCACGACGTTCATCGACCTGCCCGTCTTGTCCGTGCGGTTGGATCGAAAAATCTCGCTACGGCTGGACATCACTCCATCTCTCATTAGCTATAATAAAAAATAAATTTATCAAAAAGATGATAAAAAATATAAATTTAATTTATCTAGTAAGATTTAGAATTAATTATCTCTCTATGCACATGACTGATCATAGACTCGCGGCCTAGAGTGTGCGTATACTCCTAGGCTGCATGATTATTCTAGTTCTGATGGAAGATAGCCTAACAAGTATTTAAATAAATAATAAATATTTAAATAAAATTTTAAGTATATTAAAAAAATTAAAAATTAAAAAATTTATCTCAAACTCCTGGCTCCTCTAGTGTCTATCCATCCTCTCCCATTGACTCGAAGGACAGTCATCTATCTAGAGAATAAGCTCCTCTGGAGTATCTCATCGATGCTCGAGCCATCCTCTATGGAGCTTGACCTTGTAATCCTGGTACAACTCTTCGATCTTCCTCAATCAGACATCTCGAGCCCTCTCGTGATTGAAAAAATCATACCTCCTCTGCATAAAGTTATCAAAAATCAATTATAAAATTATTCTAACCAAACATATATAGTGTAAACATATAAAATGCATAAATATAACTAAGATGCACGTACTTATCTATATCTCCATCCATACCCGATCCCTGATGACAGCATCCATCAAACGTCAGTCTCTGGGCTCTACGAAAATGATGTCCGACCGCCTCACAAGCACTCCAAAAAAGGAATGCATCTTCCGTGCGATCTCTCCTACCAGCCTCTCCTCCGCATCGTAATAGACCATCACCTGATGCTGGCGGTTCCACACGTGTGCCATACATGTGGGATCATAAAATGTCCGACTGAATGATGCACCTGCAATGCAAATATGTTATACAAATATATAAGTGTACAAATACTATATAAAAAATAAAGTTGTACTAATATAATAAAAATGTACACTCAGATGCCTGCGTAGTAGCATGTGTCTCAGATATAGATGATGGTAGAGGCTCAGCTACCGATGGAGTAGATACTATCAGTGGAGTAGATATCATCGATGGAGTAGATGCCGGTAGTGGAGGCCCCTGAGCAGCCGATGTCGAGGTGGACGGAGTATGCTCCGACTGCTCCTCGAATGCTGAACTGCGCGTAATCCATCGGAGGGCAAGGGTGAAAGCTAGATGGCATTTCGGTGCCATCATGATCTGCAATGTTAATGAACATTAATCAATATAACATGTTGAACAATAATATTAGTATAGCATCAATAAATAGTCTCTAATATGTATACTAATCAATTAACGAGTCTATCATTATGCAATATAATAAACAAAAGCAATAAGATATAAACATTCAAAAAATATTATGCAATAAATTATACAACATGAATTACATTCATAAATAATTAAGGATGAGCAACAGTCGTAGATCCGATCTCTTGTGCAAACCTTGGTGTTAATCTAGAAACCTGAAAGAAGAACAAAGTAGATGATGGTGGCACCTTAGGATTTAAAGTTGGAATCTTAGAGAGACATATCAAATTCTATTTACTCAAAAGTCGAGCCAGCTCTATGCCTGAGACATCCGGCTTGGATCCTTCCTCAGTCGGCTCGATCATGACCCGAGCCGACTCGACTGCATATCCAAGCCGACTCGGCTGTGTGCCATCCCCTCGATCACTCTCTCTCTCTCTCTCTCGATCTCTCTCGTCGGCGATGGTGGTGAGGCCGAACCCCATCCTCCTAGCTTTTTCATCTCTCAATCTTCCTCTCTCCCTCTCTCGATCTCCCTTGCTAGCGAGGTCGGATCCCATCCCTCCCTCTCTCACTCTCTCGATCTTCCTTGATCTCCCTCGTCAGTAAGGTCGAACCCCATCCTTTTCAGTGATGCCGATGAGGCCAGACCCTTTTCCTCCCTCTCTCGATCTCCCTCGCTGACGAGGTCGGACCCCCTCCCTCCCAATGATGGTGGTGAGGTCGGATCCCTCCCTTCCTCTCTCCCTCTCTCGATCTCCCTTGCCGACGATGGTGGCGAGGCCGGACCCCTCCCTCCCTCCCTCCCTCCCACTCTCGGTCTCCCTTGCTAGCGGTCGGCCCTCTCTCTCTCAATCTATTGGTCTCCCTCTCAGTCTCTCTGTTTCTTAGTTTTTGATCTCGAAATCGGGTCTGACCTTTTGGGATCCATTAGGGTCCGAGTCTGGTACTTCAAGTATAGACCCATCGGGTATTCGAGTTTAAATCTAGTACCAGTAATTAAAATTGAGTCCGAATCTGAATATCCAGGTTTCGATCCAAAAACTATGGCATGCAGATAATTATAATATTTATAATAAATATTTAAAATATTTATTATAAATATTTTATAAATTATTATAAATATATATGATTAATAAATAATACTATAAAATTAAAAAAAAATTATACCTACAGCTATAAAGAGCGGATCGCATCGAAAGCTTCGAAGGTCGGTGGCGACGATGCTAGAAGAGGACGACAATACTAGAGGTAATCTGCGAAATAAAAGCAAGACAGTGAAATAGAAAAGAGAGAAAAAGAGAAAAAAGAGAGAGCAAGGGAGGTCGAGGATGGGGGGCCAGGGTGAGGGGGGCACAGTGACGAGGAGGCCCGGGAGGCACAGTGATGGAAGGGTCGACGATCGGAGGGAGAGTGTGGGGGGTGGCGGTGGGGGGGTGGCGGGAGGGGCAGCCGAGGATGGGGGGGCTGGGGTGGCAGGATGGCGAGGAGGGGCGCCGGGGGGAGGGTGGGAGGCGGGTGGGTGGGGTGGCGGGAGGGGCGGCCGGGGATGGGGGGCAAGGAGGGGCTGTCGGGGGAGGGTGGGGGGTGGTGGGGGGAGCGACTGAGGATGGAGAGAAGGAGGGCGGCCAGGGGGATGGAGAGAAAGAGGGTGATAAATGGTAAAAATATACTAATAAAAGTATTAAATTATAAAATAAATTAATCTATTTCTTTAAAAATTGATACTTTAATTAATCTTATGCAGGAAAGAAGGCCATCAATGTGGAGATCTTATTTTTCTGGTTCAGATGAAATAAATTTCAAGCAAAATAGACTTTAAACGAGCCCAGAATTGAATTTCAAAAAAAAAAGGTTCAGTTCAAACCGGTTCAGAAAATCGGCTCAGTGGTTCGGTCTGATTCAATCGCAATAGCAGACCGACCCATCGATGCAACGTTGATGTTAGAATGACGTCAGCATTTTTCGTGGCGCACGGTGGACCATCTGAAGGATATTTCAAAAATTTCACAGCAAAAAATGCACTCTGATTGGCTGAAGAATGCGGCGGTCCATGCAACACCGGACTCGTGCATGGTCTACGGAGGGCAATTTAGAAATTTTAGCTGATCCAATGGATGGTTTTCACTAAAATTCGATCGGACGGTCGAAACGAAGGCGCTGATGGACGGCATCCATAGCTCCCGATCGAGATCCAACAGCTGAGATTCATTCCGATGTTAAACTAAAGATCAGAATGCTTCTTTCTACATGATCGAACGGTCCAGATTCAATCTAACGGTTGATCAATGGCTGGCATTAAATCCGACTTGATCTGCGTTATTTTAAGAGATTTTTGAGTGATTTTTGGACCGTTTGATCAATATCTAACGGGCAGAATTATTCAGATCTTAATTTGAGTTATTTTGGGAGTCTTAAACCTAATTTTTGATGGATTTTGGGGGAAAATCAAACTCTTCATCTATAAAAAACCTACTGTTGTCATGAAAAAAAAAATCAGAGAGACAGAGAGAAAAAAAACAGAGAGAAAGGGAGAGATAGAGAAAGAGAGAGAGGGAGAAAGATAGAGAGAGAGAAAGAAAAAGAGAGAGAAGAGAGATAGAAAGAGAAGAGTGGTTTGTAAGAGAATCAAAAAAGATTTTTGATTTCTTTTGACGATCAAGACATCGATCAAGGAGCCTCTTCTTCTTCATCAAGTTTTTCATATCAAGAGCAACAGACAATCAATTTCAGCAATCAAACAGTCTAATTTCTCTATGCTTTTTATTTTATTTGCTATTTTTGAATTTGTTATCATGAACTAATTTTTTTTTACTAAGGCTAAGGTGTAGCCACTCTTTTGATGCAATATTCAGTGTAATTTATTTTTAAATTTTATTCATGAGGAGTATATAAATCTGATCTTAATGCTTTTAGATTACTGGACATCTTCTAATTGATCTGATAAACATAAATATTACGGACCAAGTACATCTATGTTAATGCTTCTTGATTATATATCTTGTATTATGAATCAAATTAGAATTCATATGCATGCAAAAATTTTAGTGTGCTTTGGACGCAGCGTATTTTAATTAGAGGATTTCACAAAACTTAATACATTAATATTTATTTAAATTACATCTGGACCAAAGAATAATTAATAAATATTGATAATTTTGCTATGCCTGGACCAAAGGGTAGTGAATAAATTAGGAGACTCTACCGTCATATGAAATAAAATTAATCTAAAAATCTGAATATTGTATTGATTGAGTTGGTGAACCGATTGCCTTAGTAATCCATTGCTCTTGAGTTTAAAATCCTAATAATTTACACTCTCTCTATTTTTTTTAAAAAAAAATAATTATTTATTTATTTTATTTTATTCTTTAATTTCTTATTCTCATAAATCGGTCTTCTAAATAAAGCATAGGAAAGAGCTTTTCAGTACTTATTTTTTAATTCTCTAGGGATGATACTCTACTCATTCACTTTATTATTTGATCGACTGGTGCACTTGCCATAGCTATAAATTAGCATGCATCAGAGGGGCTGGGTGGGGGTGGCAGGGAGGAGCGATCGGAGATGGGAGGACTGGGGGGTGGCAGGGTGCAGGAGGGGCAGCCGAAGATGGGGGAAGGAGAGGTGGGGGTCGGGTGGGGGCTGGCGGGTGGCGGGGAGGAAGGAGGGGCGATCGGGTGAGCGTGGGGTGGCGGGTGGCGGGGAGGGCGGCCAGAGATGGGAGTCGAATGGGGAGGGGGAAGGAGGGGCGGCGTCGACCGAGGGGGAAGGAGGGACAGCACCGGTCGGGAGGGAAGAAGCCTCACCAATGATGGAGAGGAGGGAGAGAGACAGACAGAGAGAGATCGAGCGCGCATGGAAGAAAAGCAAAAAAAATTTGAAGAATTTTAATCTAATCTATGGCAGCGGTTATCAAACCGCTGTCATAGATCTACGGCAGCGATTATCCAAAACTACTGCCATAGATTTACGGCAGCGGTTCTATAACCACTGCTATAGATCTATAGCAGTGATTTTTGATAACCACTGTCGTAGATTGAAAATAATTTTTTTTTATTTTTTCTCTAAATATTATATTATTTTAAAATTTAATATTCATCTTCATCGTTCATTATCTAAATAATTATCATTAGAGTGTCGTCGCAGAAGGTCGCCTCGATCTGATGGCCCTAACTTCGTCGATTAGAAAAATTTGATTTCAACGATCACGAACGATGATACGATAATCTGATAGATAAAATCCTCCAATGGATCCAAAAACCTGCAATGATGATCTCGATGATGTTTGTAGTATACTATCAAAGTTTTACTTCAATCGGATATCGTTATCATGGTTAATTTAGTATGAAATAATTTCGATCGTTAAATTAGAAACAAGCGATCAAAGGGTTAAACGACATCTGATTATGAGATAATTTTTTAGTTAAATAATTTTTATTATAATTTTAAATATTTTATATGGTGATGATAGTAAAATTTAAATTATTTTCATATAAATTATTCATGTTAAGCAAATTTTGCAAAAACACGAGCATGATAACCAGTGAAGTTTCAGAATGGTTATCAGGAGATGCATAGTTTTAGATCGTTCTTCATCTCATAAGTTAAATTTTATAATTATCATTATAAAAAATAATTAAAATAGTAGTCAAGTTCATTTATAAAAAAAATTATCTGATATCAGACACTATTTGGTCCTTTGATCATTCGTTTATCATTTAACGATCGAAACTAACCTATACTAAATTGACCAAGATAACGATATCTAATTGAAGTAAAACTTTGATAGTACGCTACAAACATCACTAAGATCATCATTGTAGATTTTTGGATCCATCAGAGATAATCATCTATCAGATCATCACATCATCGTTCGTGATCGTCGAAATCAAATTTTTCTAATCGACGAAGCTAGGACCATCAGATCGAGGCGATCTTTTGCGATGACACTCTAATGATAATTATTTAGATAATAAATATGAAGATGAATGTTAAATTTTAAAATTATATAATATTTTTTTAAAAAAATATATATATGATAGTGATTATAATTAACCGCTGCCATAAATAAGCTTATAGCAGTTGTTCATATTAACCGCTGCTATAAGTCTGACTTATGGCAATAATTTTACTAATCGCTGCTATAGGTCCAATCTATAACAACGGTTATAATGAACCACTACTATAGATTGATCTATGACGGCGATTTTTGTTAACTGCTGCTATATATCGGATCTATAGCATTGGTTACAAAAACAGCTGCCATAGATCCGACCTATGACAGCGGTTAACGAAAATCGCTATCGTAGGATCTATGGTAGCAGTTTCGAAAATCACTACCATAGTATGTACTGTCATAGATCATTTTTATAGTAGTATACAATAGCAATCGATGGTGGAACAACCATCGATACAAGTAATGTCGTCAAGGCACAATCATCGCTCCCCATGGCGATCTCCATCCCCTTTGCTAAAACGATGACTGACTCGGCATTCTCATCATTCTGAAGCATCACCATCGCGGCACTCATACTGTGTCACTTGCCACTCTCGACGATTGGCCTCCCCTTCCCTCCGATGCAGCATTCACAAGGAAAAGAGACCGCGCATACCGTCAACTTCTTCCTAACTTCTTCGGAGGATTCTATCCTGAGTCTCTCACAACTATAGCGACTCGATGACCATGAATGCAAGTTCAAGAAGATCGACTGCCAACTCGTCCAACTAAAGATGAGTAATCAAGGGAGACCCAACGACCTCAGCATTCACATAGCCCCCCCCCCCTTTTTTGATGAATCAGGAAAGAATTGATCCTGAGTCGATTCAAAATGCCACAAGTGGAGCCGTACGATGGCTTCCCGAATTCAATCGATCATCTAAAGAGTTACAAACTCTCATGATGATCCAAGGAGTTTCTAACGCCCTTCTATGTAAAGGCTTCCCGATAACCCTTAGGAAAGCTGCTCGAGCCTGGTATTCTAGGCTGCAGCCAAGAATAAGCATCCATTCCTTCGAGCAGTTGAAAGATTCATTTGCAGCACATTTCAGCATTAGCCGAAGGATGCCGTGGATGTCTGTCAGTCTTTTCTCCATTAGATAAAATGAAGGAGAGACACTACGAGATTTTGTGGCATGTTTTAATGCCACCACACTTGAGGTCAAAAACCTCAACAAAGACATGGCTATTTCAGCCATAAAGAAAGGCTTGAGGGGATCAAAGTTCACTTATTTGCTAGATAAGAACCACCCTCGAACCTATGCTGAACTTTTAGAGTGCACATTCAAGCATATCCGCACATATGAGGCCACTTCTGATCGATGCCAAGCAGAAGGCAAAAGTCAGAAAAAAACAAAAAAAAGCAGAGCCTCTGTCGAATCAAGTCGATAGCCAACTGATAAAAAAGCTTTGCCATCTCGATGGAGTCCAAGGCTAAATAGATTCGACATGAAATTCAACTCCTATACTCCGTTGACTGCTCCTCGTGCATAAATCTTGATGGAGATTGAAGGAGCAGAATACATCCAACACACCCCACTGATGAAAGCACCATCGAGAAGCCATGATCGAAAGAAGTACTGTCGATTCCATCATGATCATAGTCATGATATTGAACAGTGTATCCAACTTAGGGATGAAATCGAAGACCTAATCCATCGAGGTTTTCTTGGTAAATATCGATGCGATCCTCCAGCTCCAATAGATCGATGACCTCAATGACAGCTGAAGAAAATGAACGATAACTGACCTATGACTGGAGTCATTAACATGATCTCCTGGCGATCTAGAGACTGGGGAGCAACTTTCAAAGAGGAATCAACTAAAAAGCAATGGAACGATAATATAATTTTCTTTTTGGATGATGATGTAAGAAGAATACAAACTTCTCATAACATTGCTGTCGTTGTGTTGGCAGTGATAGCTAATTATGATGTAAAAAGAATTCTTTTAGATAATGGAAGCTCGATTGATGTTTTGTTTTACTCGACTTCCTTCCAAATGCGACTGCCGACCGACCGACATCGAAAAACATCAATGTCATTAATCAGCTTTACTAGAAATGCGGTCAGTGTAGAAGGAGAAATTACTCTCTCCCTCACTATCGAGACAAAACCTCAACAAAGTACTATTCATGCTACATTTATGGTTGTCTGAGTTCCTTCGACTTACAATGCCATACTCAAACGATCCGCACTCAACGCATTAAGAGTGGTGGTGTCAACCTTCCATTTACTTATTTGATTCCCTACACGGCAAAGAGTCGGTAAAATGTGTGGAGATCAACAACTTGTGCGGCATTGCTTTATCATCTCCACCGAAGGAATAAAGTCAAAAGAACCTCTAACAATTGATAAACTGGATCAGAGGAAAAATGAGGAAAGGGGAGAACCAGGTGAACAATTAATATCGATCTCCTTACAAGAAGCAGATCCAATAAAGACCATCTCGATCGGATCTTGATTGATCAAACAAGAAAGAAACCAAATAGTAGACCTACTAAGAGCGAATGCCGACATATTTGTTTTGTCAGCAATTGACATGCTAGGCATTCCTCCAGAAATCATGACTCACCAACTAAATATCAATTCGAATATTAAGCTGATGAGACAGAAGAAAAAACCATTTACCTCTGAAAGACAAAAAGTCATTGATGAAGAGGTAGACAAACTTCTCGCAGCCGACTTCATCAACGAAATGTACTATCCTTATTAGTTCGCTAATGTTGTAATGGTGTGGAAGGCTAATAAAAAATGGTGAATCTGTATCGACTACACTGACTTAAATGAAGCTTATCCGAAGGACAACTTTTTCTTGTCGAAAATAGATCAACTAGTCGAAGCAACGTCGGGGCACCGACTTCTAACATTCATGGATGCCTTCGTAGGTTACAATTAGATTCGAATGATGCCAGAAGATGAAGAATACACCACCTTCATAACTGACAAAGGTATTTACTGTTACAAAGTAATGCCATTCAGTTTAAAAAATGTCAGAGCAACTTATCAACGACTAGTCAATAAGATATTCAAAGATCAAATCGAATGAAGCATAGAAGTATATGTCGACAACATGCTGGTCAAGAGTACTCTAGCCAATAATTATGTTCGAGATTTAGAAGAGGCCTTCAATACACTTCGACGATATCGGATGAAGTTAAATCCGACTAAGTGTGCCTTTGACGTAACTGCTAAAAAATTTTTGGGATTTCTTATGTCGCAATGTGGAATTGAAGCCAACCTAGAAAAAATAAAGGCCATTATCGACATAAAAAACCTGACTTCCAAAAAAGAAATACAATAATTGAATGGTAGGATTGCTGCATTCAGCCAGTTTATCTCAAGATCGGTCGAGAGATGTCTACCATTCTTTAAAATTTTATGACAAGAGAAAGATTTCTCATAGTCGGATGAGTGTCGATAGTCTTTTAAAGATTTGAAAAAGCATTTAACATCTCCACCATTACTTGAAAAACTAGAAGTGGAAGAAACATTGTATCTCTATATTGCTACATCAGTAGAAGTAGTAAGTTCGGTCCTTATTCGAGAAGATAAGAACCGAATACAACGACCGATTTATTACACCAGCAAAGTGCTCCATAATGCAGAAGTTCAATATTCAAAAGTAGAGAAGTTGATCTATACCTTGATCATCTCAGCACAATGGCTTTGACCGTACTTTCAAGTCCATTCGGTCTAGTATTGACTGATCAACCACTGAAAGTAATCCTACATCAACCGGATACTTCAGGCCGAATAGCAAAGTCAATAATCAAACTTAGCCAATTCGACGTTCAATATCGTCCACGACCATCAATGAAGATGCAAGTGTTAGTCAACTTTATCGTTGAATGTATAGCAACCGACGATAAGTCAAAACATGAAATCGATGAAAAATCAAAAATAAAAGAAAAAATTGGAGACCAACTCCAATTTGGCATGGTACTACATGTAGATGGAGCATCCAATGCCCAGAAAAGTAGAGTCGATCTCATCCTTATGAATACCGAAGGAACTGTTATCGAATATGCTCTTTGGTTCAACTTCAAGGCATCCAATAATCAAGCCAAATACGAAACATTGTTAGCTGGCTTAAAGATTGCTAGAGAACTCAGCATAGATAATCTGAAGGTGTTTACTGACTTATAGCTAATAGCCGGACATGTTAAGGGCGAATATGAAGCTCGCAACCTGACTATGGCAAAGTACCTTCAAAAAGCTAAAGATCTCATATTGGCATTCACATGCTTTGAGATCTCTTATATTCCGAGAATGGAAAATGCTTGAGCTGATTCACTCTCTCGACTTGCAACGACATCCTCCAACTTACTCGACTGAATATTCGTCGAATAGCTTGAACAACCGAGTATCGACAAAGTTGAGGAAGTATTGCAAATAAATGAGGAACCTAGTTAGATCGACCCAATTGTCAAATACCTTACTGACGGAATCTTGATCGATGAACCTTCGGAGGCCAAGCATCTTCGATGGACTGCTTCTCAGTACATTCTGATGAACGGACATCTCTATAAAAGATCTTTCTCTTTACCTCTACTCAAATGCCTGGGGCCAACTGATACTGACTATGCCCTTCGAGAAATCCATGAAGAAATTTATGAAAATCACTTGGGGGGCAAGTCTTTGGCCTATAAGGTTCTATGACAAGGATATTATTGGCTGACCATGAAGAAAGATGTAGTAGATCTTGTCCGAAGGTACGACCCATATCAGAAGTATGCCAATATACAGTATCAACTGGCAAGCCAACTGGCATCCATCATCGTGCTATAGCCATTCACACAGTGGAGAATAGGCATTCTTGGGCCTTTCCCACCGATGTTTGGTCAAAAAAAAATTTGGTGATTGCAGTGGATTACTTCACCAAATAGGTAGAAGCCAAACCATTGGCACAAATCATTGAAAGCAAGATGAAAGACTTTGTTCAGAAGTCAATCATTTACTAATTCGGGCAGCCGCACATTATCATCATCGATAATAGCTGACAATTCGATAATCAAAATTTTTAGAGAATTTGCCGCAAGATTTTATTTAGTGTACAAATTAACATCTATCAGCCACCATCAATCCAACGGTGAAGTAAAAATTATGAATTAGACAATTCTACACGAACTTAAGATATGACTGAATGAAGCAAAAGGCCTTTGGGTAGAAGAATTATATTCGATCCTATGGGCATATCGGATAAGTCCCTGAATTCCAACTAGAGAATCACCATTCAACTTAGCATATGGAACTAAAGTTGTGATCCCGATGGAAATCGATCTTCCATCGATGAGAGTTGAACATTATGCCGAACCAAGTAATTTAGACTCAAGAAGAGCTGACTTAGATCTGCTCCTTGAAGTTCGATAAGAAGCTCAAGTTTGGATGGCTGCATACCGACAGAGAATCACCCGATACTATAATGTGAAGGTCAAGCCGAAGACATTTCTTCCTAGAGATTTAGTTTTAAGAAAAATAAAAGTTTCAAAACTACTAGGTCAAGAAAAACTATCCCTAAATTGGGAAGGACCTTGTAGAGTGATTGAGACTCTTCATCCAGATGCATACCGACTTGAAAATCTAGATGGAACAACTATTCCATGAATATGGAATGCAGACAATCTGAGGATGTATTATCAATAAAATTATCAAAGCATTCTAATGAAATAATCAGGATTCAACTTCTCTTTAATTAAACTAAGTTATGTCTAACCAATGACATGTCATGCAAGGCCAACCTATAATCGATCGACAAATAACGACCCTACAATCGACCTATCTAAAGTTGGAAAGATCGTTTTCGCCAACTTATAATCAGACAACTTGATGATATGCTGATTTAGCTATGGCTAAATGGAGAATTACACCAACTTAACCAAGTTAAGCAGAATCTTGTGCCCACCTAATGAAAACCATGCCGACTTGACTATGGTTAGTCGAAGAATATTTGGCTTGCCCCATTTATCAAATAGAAATAAATCTCATGGCAAAAATTTGATCGATTAACATTCGTTCAGATGACATATTTATCAACTATTTAATTTGACATTCGATAAGAAAATGACAACTTAACTACCGATTGAAAAGAAGTTCATCAGTACTTAGGAAAATGTTCAACATTTGGACAATTTCAACATTCCACATAGAAAAGAGAAAAAACAACAATACTTAGAAAAAATTTTGTTCATTCCATTCATGAGAAAGTTTTACAAAAGTCGGCTGAAGCCGAATTATAATTAAAGCAAAAGGAAAGAAAATACATGAAGTTGATCAGTCATCGACAGCGATTGTGTTAATGACAGCCATCACCGACACCATCTCTTCTTCAGTCGAAGGAGGCTCTAAAGTCGTCTCTCCCATAGCTGGAGCAAGTTCCATCGTTGGAGCAGCTTCTTCAATCGAAGCATCTACAATCGGAGCAGCTTTAGCTGACCCATCCTCACTATCAGTCCCTTCCTCATCAAAGTTGGGAAGGGGGATGCAACTCAAATCTAGATTTGGATATAGTTGGCCGACTGCATCCCGACCATCTTCATATTCAATTCTATAAACAAGGCGACTGGCTGCGACGAGTTTCTCCTTAAAGTCCTCTGCCCATCGAAACACCTCCAGTGCTTGCTCCTTTGCCCAATCCAAAGCTGCTCGGGCTAATGCTGCTTCAGCTTTGGAAGACTCCCATTTTTTCTACTCCTCCAACACAAACATGACTGTCACATTCCTTTCGGAGCCAACTGGTCTCGTGCCTCTTCTTTTGGACCTTAGACTCTTGAGTCTCAATGATCCAGTTGGTCACTTCTTTATCGGCACGGATCGACTCCAACTCGGACCGCACAGCTCCCAGCTCCAAGCATGCCGAATCCAAATCGTTATTGACTGACTCCAAGTCGGCATGCGCTGATTCTACATTGGCATGAGCCAACTCCAGCTCTACCTTCACGAGAGTTCTCTTCTTCAAGCTTCTTCTCTCTCTCCTACATCACTTTCATTTAATTGGAGGTAACTTGAAAGCGTTGAAGGGCGGCATTCTTCTCTGCGATAGCAGCCTTGGCTTTGTCAAACTAGCCCTAACATATGTCAGTGAAGTTCTGCATGAATCTATGTAGTTCCAACATATCATGCACCGCCTGAAAGAAAGAATGAGAGAGAGATAAGTGGAAGGAAGGAAGTAACAGAAAAAATGAATCAAAACTAGCTTATCCCAATGACTGAAGTGTAGAACGATGAAAATATGTCATTCAGAGTGCTTCTCTGACTCTTCTTATCAATCGAGAGAAGTATCACATCGACCAGTTGCTTTGCTAATGCTAGGTTTGTCAATGCTGACTCTCCAAGCGGGACTTGAATGTTGATTGACTCTAATCCGCTTGGAGTCCTGCTCTCATTTGAAGATGTAAAGGCCTTCCCCTGCTAATGAGCCACTAGCTGCTCGAATGGATTCGACATCTATTCGGGAGTCGACGGCATTGAAGAAACGTCGGCTGTTGCTCTCTCGATCCAACCTCAGGCATTGATGGCATCTGGAATACTGCCAGCTCGATGGGAGCAACTGGAGGCTCGACGACCACCTCATCATTACCTGATTCCTCAATAGCCAGTGGAGCTCTTGCTAACATATCTACGACTGGCGTTGACGCCAATGCATCTTGAGTCAAAGCCGGGGCCGCCAATGTGACGACCGCTTCTCTGACTATGCCAAAAATATTGACTGATGGAACATCCGTCAGACCAGTCATGATCGATGGAACATCGGTCAGAGGTACTACCACCGCTGGAATGTCAACCCTCTATTTCTTAACCGCTCTCGACAACCCTTCACCAGCAGTCGACTTCCATTTTTCCATAAGTTGGCAGATGTTAGCCGCCGAAAGAGAAGGACGCATGGCTACAAACAAAAAAGATAAAGAAAAATTAGTCAAAGATAAAAACAAAAGAGAAAAATCCAACAAAATATATCAGATCATACCAGCACTCGGTACCAGACCAAGTCCAGCATCGTACAATGCTTGATCGATTAGTAGATCCTTCTGCTTTAGGACCTCCATATCCTTTAGCTTCAGAAAATCTTTCCGATCGGCTGGATCAATCCGATTATTATCATTCGAACTAATGTTTGGAGTCCCTTAGATGAATGAAAAACCCTAGAGAAGAGTAGATGATACAAAAAAAAATTGAGTCTTCCAATCGTGAATAGATGATAGAAAATTCAAGATGAAAGAAAGCCCCTTCCTTGAGGCAAACATCCACCAGCCGTCGGCCTTTGGATGTAGACGAAGGGTAAAGAAAGGATGAAATAAAAAAAGATGAGGAGTAGTCAGGATTGAACGACAAAGAAGAGCAGAAAAACCAAAATCTGAATAGAATTCGGTGCGAATCATGCCAGACAGATCCGATAATAATTTAGGACATTTCGAATAAATTTGGGATTAAAAATCGAAGACCCGACCTAAGATTTTGTACATAAAATGCCACCTAATCAGTCGACAAAGAAGACATCCAACCTTCCAGACCAGAGGCAAAGAACCAAAATTGCTCCAAAACTTGTACTGTTCCTAGAGATGATCAACTGCAGACTCAATCAGCGAAGAGACCTTCACTGCTAGACTAGGAGAAAATGCTATGGCCAAATCAGATGGCCGACTACTTCCTACTCTACCCCTACCTCTACCAGCCATTACAAAAATAAATGAAAAACTCTAAGAAAAAAGAAAATCTAACCTAAAAGATTAAAAGAAGACTTGGGAAAATAGTGAAAGTAAAGAAAGATGGAGAACTCGGAGCTCCAAAACACCAGCAAAAATCCCAAGCTACGGTAAAAAGCTCAAGTGACAGTAATCCTATATGTAGAGAGATTACCGATGGCCAAGATTATTTCGGTAAAAATAAGATCACCTGGATTGCTGACATCTAGCAAAATTTAAGCTGACGAAAACTTCGACGTTTCATCGCACCTTCATTCAATCGTACCATAACATGACAATCCATGAAAATAGTCGATAACCAATGATAAGGTGACGCATGGCATTATCGGATTGAACAACCAGATGGTCAAGCTGTCAAATCATCTTTTCCATTGATAGCACTAATAATGGCAGCACAATCTTCAAAGCGACAAAATGGTGAAACTCCTCTTGTGCTAATAATTGCTGCATGATCGCCACCATCTCCTCGATTTATGGAATAATCATTAATGCCAAATGCAAGATCGCCGCCAAATCAGAATTCGAGGCAACTAGTGATGACTCTCATCGTTTAAAATGCTAGACCACATGACAAGCCATGTGTTCCCACTATATTGAACTCGAGAGTGGGGGACAACTGTTGAGTTCATAGATTCAGCCATCCCGATTTGGTGATCGACTCTCAATCGATAAATCGACGGACGTTCGTCTCTCCTTAATCAGACATCAATCGACTCACTGATCTTCAACTCACCAACTTTCGACCGAAAGCCGACTATCGATTGGCGACTCCCCGACCGACCCCCCAAGAAGGATGACTAAATTGAACAAACAATCATTAACTGGACAAAATAGCAATCAGATGCCGACCTATAATCGATATGACCGACATGTAGTCAGCATGACCTACATTTTCGGTATAGATTATGCATCACGGTTTCTTTACAATCATATTATGAGTAATAACTACTCCCTTAATACCAGAATAAATGGGACCCCACGACCATCAGCCCTTACAAATGGTTACCAATCTATTTGCCCATAAAAAGCGGGTAAACTAAGTATTTTGGGTAAGGACATTCTGGACTAAAACTCGACCTATTTTTAATTTAGAGTATCCTGTTCACCAATCCTCCACTAATTTAGGCATCGAAGGATCCCCGCCGGAAATGATTTCGGACAATGTGGACTTCATTTGCAGGTATCCTTCTTCGGCAATAGGCGCTCTAGAGGATTGGCCGCAATACCTGAGAAATATTTTTCTAGAAAAATATAGTTTTTCAAATAAATTATTTAGCTACAAAAGAATAGATTTTTATGGTATTTATTTTATCTTCTTTCTTTGAAAAATAAACATGGCCCATCAATTTTTTTAACCATCTCTCTTTTTTACTTTTCATACCAAATATAAGAATCTAACATAAGAATTATTTTTTCATACTAAATTATCTCCAACTAAATAACGCCAACTCTAATAAGGGGGAGAGAGAGAGAGAGAGAGAGGGAGAGAGAGAGTGCATGGGCCATGGACGCACATCCTTCTTGTTTTATTCGTATCAGAGAAACTCAGCTAAGATCATCAATTATTTATTTACCCCACCATGGTTCGTGATTGAACCGGCCAAAAATATGAATGCATGGCTCTTTATTTGTACCACCGCTCTCTCGTGGATGAGTTGATAAATGGATCGCTCCTCTCCGGTTCGTGGATTAGTTGATAAATGGACCGCTCCTCTCCCGTTCTGGGATGACTCTGCATGGATGATGGCGGCAAAGAATTGGCTAAGTTTACTCTATATATATATATATATATATATATATATATATATAATTTTTATTATTTCACCTGAAAATATATTTTTTATTAATATTTATTATTAACAATATTTTCTGAAACCCGTCCATTCCGCGGCTCTCTCCTCCGTTCCAACTCTATAATCCATGTTACAAGCTTCCAAACGGCTTCGTCCATGCCCCTCCCCCTCTATTTCCACGACGCCCGAGCCCAACTCCTCTCCGCCCTCGACTCCCGCCCCGGCCCACGGCGCCTTAGGCAAACCCTCGCCCGCACCGTCGCCACCGGCCTCCTCTGCGACCCGTTCGTCTCTGCCCGCACCGTCGCCACCGCCACCGCCCCCCCTCCAACCTCCCCCTTGCCCATCTCGCCTTCCGCGCTGCCTCCCCCTGCCCCTCCGCCTTTGCCTTCGCCGCCCTCATCCACGCCCACTCCGCCGGCCCCTCTCCCGCCCTCGCCCTCCACCTCTTCTCCGACATGCTCCGCGCCGGCCTCTATCCGGATAGTTTTTTCTTTCCCTTCCTCCTCCGCGCCTCCACGCCGACCCTTCCCCAACCCACGCGATCGCGCTCCGCCACGGCCTCTCGTCTCACCCTCACGTCACTACCTCCCTCCTCCAGGCGTATGCCGCCCTCGGATCCTCGATGCCGCCCGGACGATGTTCGACGAAACGCTCCAGAAAACCACGGTCACCTGGAACGCCATCATCTTGTGCCACGCAAAGTCCGCGTCGCACGAGAGTGGCCTGTCGTTGTTCCTCGACATGCTGACCCATGGTGAGGCCCAGCCGAACTCGGACATGAAGAACTTTCTGGACGGTGTAGCTCTTGGAACACCATTTCCGGTGATTAGCTCTCATTCAGGCTCAGAGTAAAAAAAAAAAAATTTAGGGCACCATGCTAGCCCGTGCAAGAATCAATTATCATGCATCTGTCGAGCTACACTATCCATGATATAAAAAGTATTTCCCCTCGGACGCATTTGCAGGGGCTGTCGCTTGCTACGGGTGCATGGGCGCATTGGCCCATGGGTGGGCCGCACATGTGCTCACTATGCCCTAGCTCGCGAGCCAGCCCATTGGGGTGGGAACTGGCCTGGTCCACATGTACTCCAAGTGTGGGAGCCTAGAGAACGCATGAAAAGTGTTTGATGTCATGGATGACATGAAGGATGGATCCACATGGTTGGCCATGATTGACAAGCTGGCCATGCACGATCGTGATGTCATGGGCTTGTCTGCAGGCTTATCGCAGGAAGTGCCAGCGTGGGTGGCATGGTGCTGCGAAGGATTTTGGTTTTATTGGATTGTCATGAAAATGTAATGCTACTCTATACTTTAGAATCCCCGAGGTGGAGATTGAACGGATGCATCATTGGGGTATTAAGAGGGACAATGATTAGCCAAGGTGTGGCATAGCCGTGGCATGATATCCAGAAGTTCAGGTTGCAGGATATTGGTATGGCGGTGGACCATCAGGATATTTGTGGATATTCAAGGATTCTTCTTAGTTTGAGAAAGAGCATGGAGCTTTGGTCACGTTCCTAACTTCTCTATGGTTTATAGGGGATGGGTCTGCTGTGGCACGATTGGGGAGCAATAATGGTGTCACGTCCGGATGGTTTTATATGGAGGCATTCGAGGCAATGCTGGTTGGATGAGTTGATCATATTGTGTGGGATGAAAATTTTCGAGAGATCTTATCCTTGAGAAATTGTCCGGACTATTCTATACGTTGTTAATCTTTGTGGTGGAGTAAAAAGGTGATAAAGGACTAGTCGGATAAAGGTATAGCCTACCCAAACAGGCAAGTCTTATGAGCATCGTAGGTGGGATGTCTTGTGAGGATCCATAAGAACCGGTCGGTCATGGAGTGCAAGTATGGCTTATAAAATATCGATTAGATATATACTTTGGAGTTGGGCCGATGATCAGGATGACTAAGAGGGTCGTGCGGAAGAGAAGACTGCTTAATACAAGGATTGTCGGTCGGATATATTTACTTGATGCACAGACTTGGATGCCAGTATCATGGTAGCGCACCAAGTGCAAACAAGCCATGGATAGGTGTTGGGCGGTATAGTCATGAACCTTTGGGATTGTGGCAGTGTACAGTGATGTGCGAGCAGGCCGTGAACATTGTCATACGATATGGCCAGAGATGGAAAGGCATGTCAAGGATGCAAGATCGGGATTGTGGCACAAAAGCTTATGGAGGAACTCGGATAGTGGAATCTGAGAGGGCTCGGCTGTGCGTGATTGGTTATAGCTATGGAGCACTCTTGGAAAGAGTCTATATTCAGGCATGGAGGTGCGTATGAGTATTGCAGTCGACTCGAGAGGTCGGGTTGCTTGCAGGCACTTAAGGGTGTCGCATGTATTCAGTACAATAGAGTTGTTAAGTAAAGGCACCGAGGTGTACGGTTGGCTTATGTGGCTAGATTGTTGCGTACTTATTAGTATATTTGAGGAAAGAATTCAGGAGGACTGGTCTTGGTGGGTGAAATACTGGGACACCGCATGGATGTTTGGATAAGAAAATACTCATCTCGTGACAGTTGGTATCAGAGCCAAAGATTGGCTAAGTCGCTGGTCGACGTTATGGTTGTTGTTGGCTTCTAATATATGCAGTATCAGATTGCATGCATTTGGCTGCAAATACAGGGATATCCAAAGCAGTGAAGATATCCAGAGATATTGAAGTCCAGTTTGGAAGGAGCTGGATGTCTAAGTCTATTGTGAGTGTCAATGACTTAGAGTGGGGGAGCATGTTGTAGGGCAATGTGCTCAATGCTAAATGATTAAGATTGCTCGTTGGCTACACAAGTGGACGGAAGTCTATTAATGTGAAGGTCTACTAGTTTATAGCTGAAGAAAGGAATTCAGGATGAAGAGTACTCGTGAATGCTGAGGTACTTGAGTTGTGTGCAAAGTTGTAAGATAGAATATCTTGAGGGATTAGAATCTCCAAAGAAGCAAAGCTAGATAAATAGACTGAGGTATGAGGGTGTGTCTACAGTGCAGGGAAGGATGTAGCATTTGAATTTCAAAGTACAGGCTGAGGTAAAGACTTGGAGGGTTGAGGGACTCAGGTGCACAAGGATGTGGGGTATTAGAAAAAGCCATCTCTTGTATGGGCAATTATGGAGCTGAAGCACTTGAATGGTAAGAAATAAAATATTCGAACTTAACAGAATTGCTCTTAGGATGAAGGCATTGGAAAGTCGAAGTACTAGAGACAGATATTTGACCAAAGGTGCTTACTTGCTGTATAGACATGCGATGTCAGATTGTAGGAGATGAAGCATGAGGGTTGTGAAGGGAATGTGCAGGATTTATAGCTTTGATTTTGAAAATATTTTTCAAAAATTGTACAGTAGAAATGATTATTAATCATATTAATAATAAAAGCTATATATCTAATCTAAAAATCCTACACTGTATAGAATCTAATGTACATATATATGCATGCATATCTAGAAATAAAATATTAAGTGCAGTAAAACTATTTTACTGCTTCTATGTATTCAGAACACGCTACCTTTTCACTGATAGATGATCTTCGCAATTTGATCTCCTCGGTGTAGATTTGATCGTCGCAACGCAGCCACACACGTGTCTGACCTCTATGGGTGATCCATATGAGATTCTGATCTCAATCAATTTCTTTTGAGTACTAGCTTGCTGCAGGAATCTTTGATGGCTGATATCAAATCAAACTCCTTCGATCTTCTTTACCAGCTCTTCGAATGCTCCAGTTTGCCGATGTAGATAAGAAATACAGGAGGTTCTTCTTTCAGATCTGTGAACTTACAATCCTCATTGCTCACAATCTAGAATCTAAATCCTAGATGGATTCTAGGGTATGCACTTACCCAAGAACCTTGCGCTTAGAATTCCTCATGCAGAAAAAAGACTCTCTCTTCTTTTTCTCACACATTCTCTTTTTTTCTGAGTTCTAATATACACACCCATAAAATTAGGTATTTTATAGATGCGCACAAATAAGAGAGGCGTGAAAGAAAGGTCTAGGTTAAGTGGTTATCCATTCAAACTCAAATCCTATTTGAATTGAATTTGTAACCAGTTTAAACCTATCTATTTAGGACATGAGAAGGGAGGGCGTGCACTCTCTTGTGTGTGAAATTCTTCACTGGAATTCTCAATTCTCGTGAAAAATAGATGGTGCAATATTTGGATGATGTGGCGCATGGAAAGACTAGTCAGACTAGTCTCTTATTTAACATCCAATTGAACCAATCCAATCCAAATTGATTAGGCCCAATTAGATCAGAATAAATCCAACTTATTTAGGCTTAATTAGGCTTAGTTAAATCCTAATCAAAGCAAAAATTAATCAAGCCAAATCTTTGATCAAATCAGAGATCAAACCTTCTTAACGATTAGATCATCTCATAACCTAATCAGGTCAAATCCAAATAAATCCAATTCAATTAATTTTGATCAAAATAATCACTCAATCAAATTGAGTTAATTAGCGATCAAATTACTAATTAATCTTTCATTGATCAGCCATTAAATCGAGTAAGAACCTCTAGTGTGTGTGACCCCGTAGGTTCGAACCTAAGTTGGTAACACAGGAATCAATTTTCTATACTAATCGAAGTGACCATCTAACAATGGTACCTGATGTCCGGATAGACTGAATAGTGCAATCACAATATTTAAAACCTACGTGAATATGGTTATCGCATAATTCATTGCTTTGATCTCTATGCATAAGATGACTTAGGATTTAATTGTCAATCCTAGAAGATACATCCAAATCGTGTTTCAAAGCAATTAGTCCTTTGACCCCTCACAAGGACTACCTTGGCCAAGGCTTTGCTAAATTGAAATACTATTGAGCATAGCTCTTGAGTCCAGGAGTAGTTAATCCCATTTTAACTCATGCATCGACTCCTCAAGTACTTGACTGTACCTAAAAATTTTTCATCACTGAATTAGAAATTTAGGTAGTCCAGCACCAAAATATAGTGAGTTGCTTGAAAATCACCATGGTGATCTTAGGTCAGAGGGACACTTATGCCCATATTTCATGAGAGCAATTTTTAACAGTAGAAAAGCTCTGGAGTTGATCACGTTCAGTGCAAATATACCCCTACATCTCATCTATATGTCATACTAATGTCTCCACACTCCTTGGTTAAGAGGACAACCAACCTATATAGCACATTATGATCTATGCTCGATAAACGTTATCATCTTTGATAACAACATATCATTGGTCATGAATTATTTTAAGGACTAAATAATAAATCCTTCTTTGTTGATTTTAAATAGTCCTAAGGACTTCATCATATCAAACAAGAGTTCATTAAAAGATGAAAGATTTGTGATGAAAAAGTCAGAATAAGTTTTATTCAATTAATAATTTATATATAATTACATAAATTAGCTCAATCATTAACAAGCTAACGATTAGCTTTGGAATACTATTTTCAACAATCTTCCACTTGGCCTAAAGCCAATTGATGCAGTATCATATAGCCATCTTCGATTTGAAGTCGTCGAACTCCTTCACTGCAATGATTGTAATGAATGGATCAGCCAAGTTCTTCTTTCCGTCGATCTTCTGAAGATCAACGTTACCTCAATCCATGATCTCTCGGACAAGATGAAAGCGGCATAGAATGTGCTTTATCCGCTGGTGTACTTTTAGTTTCTTCGCCTGAGCAATGCCTCCAGAGCTATCGCAGAAGAGCAGAACCGAACCATCAAGGAATGATGCTACTCCAAACTTGGTGATGAACTTCTTTAGCCACACCACTTCTTTAGCAGCATCTGATGCAGTAATATACTCTACCTCACATACTGAATCGGCCATGATATGCTATTTGAAATTTTTTCAGCAGACAGCACTATCATTAAGGATAAACACATATCCCAACACGCTTTTACTGTTATCATGATCGGACTGAAAATTGGAGTTTGTAAATCTCATAAGTTTTAAATCCGAATCACGATGAACAAGCCACTAGTCCTTAGTATTTCTCAAATACTTTAGGATGGTTTTAACAATCTTTCAGTGGTTCTTCCTTGGATCAGATTGGTATCTACTTGCTATTCCTAGTAAGTATGCCATATCTGATCGCGTACATGTCATGGCATATATAATAGAACCTACTGTTGAAGCATATAGAATTCTACTCATACGCTTTTTCTCTTGAGGTATTGTCAGACAATCCCTCTTTGAGAGAGAAATTTCATGACCTATCGATAGATAGCCCTTCTTGAAATTCTCCATACTGAACCTCTTCAACATAGTGTCTATATACGTGGACTGGAACAATCTAAGCAATCTTTTAGATCTATCTCTATAGATCTTCATCCCTAAAATGTAGGAAGCTTCTCCTAGATTCTTCAGGGAGAACTGTGACGATAGTCAGATCTTTATTCCTTATAATACAGGAACATCATTTCCAATTAAAAGAATGTCGTTCATATACAAAATGAGGAATGCAATTGTTGGACCATTAGCCCACTTATATATGTAGGGCTCTTCTTCATTCTTAACAAAGCCATACGTCTTGATCGTTCTATCAAAACATATGTTCCAACTCTGAGATGCCTGCTTCAGTCCATAGATAAATCTTTAAAGCTTACACATCTTGGACTCATCTATGGATATAAAATCTTCAGATTGTATCATATACACCTCTTCATTTAGCTCTTCATTTAAAAAAGCTATTTTTACATCCATCTGTCAGATTTCATAGTCCAGATGCACAGCTATCGCAAACATGATCCGAATAAACTTGAGCATTGCCATAGGAGAAAATATCTCATCATAGTTAATACATAATATTGACGATACCCTTTGACAATCAGATGGACTTTATAGATCTTCATCTTTTTGTCTGTGCCTCTTTTTCTTTTGAAGACCCACTTATATCCTATAAGTTTTACCCCTTCGGATGGGTCAACCAATGTCCATACATCGTTGACCTTCATGAACTTCATTTCGAATCTCATGGCCTCAAGTCATTTTTCAAAGTCGGATCTCTGCATTGCATCCATGTAGATGATCAGATCCTCGTCATTCTCATCGAGTTTGATAAGATCTCTATCCCAAACCAAGAAACTATAGTATCTGTCCGACTGATGTGGAACTCTACCAAATTGTCTTAAGAATGCAGGTTCAGTAGGCTTTGGGTCTGATCGAATCAAATCCAATTCAGGTTCAACTACTTGTGTTGGTTCTTCCACCTATCAAATCTCCTCAAGTTCAACCTTAGAAGCATTAGTCCCTTCACCAAGGAACTTATTTTTTAAAAAGACTGTCTTAAAGCTGACAAATATCTTTTGTTCATCAACTAGATAGAAGTAATATCCTTTGATCTCTTTTGGGTATCCTATAAAGCTACACTTATCAGACCTAGGTCCGAGCTTGTCCGTTACTAAACATTTGACATAAGCCAGATACCCCCACATCTTAAGATGCGAGAGTACTGGCTTACGTCCTATCCACATCTCATATGATATTTTAGAAATAGATTTACTCAAAATTTTATTTAGAATATAATAAGCTAACTCGAGTACATATTTCTAAAAGAAGATTGACAGACTGGCAAACCCCATCATAGATCAAACCATATCCAACAGGATTCGATTCCTCCTTTCGGACACACCATTATGCTGTGGTGTTTCAAGAGGAGTCCATTGGAATAGAATTTTATTCTTTTCAAAATATGTCAAAAATTTACTAGAAAGGTACTCATCCTCTCGGTCAGATCGAAGAGTTTTAATACTCTTCCCAGTTTGCTTTTCTACCTTATTATGGAATAGTTTGAACATTTCAAACAACTCCGACTAATGCTTCATTAAATAGATATATCCATACCTCGATAGGTCGTCTATGAAGATTATGAAGTAGAAATATCCATCTCTAGCACTTATACTCATGGGTCCACATACATCAGTATATACTAAACCCAGGAGTTCACTGGCACATTCATCCTTTCCAATAAAAGGTGACTTGATCATCTTTCCAAGAAGACAGAACTCATAAGTCGAAAGTGATTCACAATCACTGATCTCAATAATTTCTTCTTGAGCCAACCTATTTATTCTGTTCTTGTTGATGTAAGCTAGCCTACAATGCCAAAAGTAGACATCTAACACATCATCTATTCTAGGACATTTATCGAAGGTTTGGACTACGTTAATAAGTTATGATAATAGATTAATTTTATTATTTAATTATCCAACATAAACTATAACACCATTCAAAATGATATCACAAAAATTTGCTTTTATTGAAAACTGATAACTATTCTTGGCCAAAAGGCCTATAGAAATTACATTCAATAAAAAACTTGGACAAAAGTGATAATCACAAAGAATAACTCTATGAGAATTAATTACAAGGTTCATGACTCCTAAAGCTAGAACTAAAACTTATCTTCCATCTCTAATATTCAGGAATCTCTCATCTTCACCAAATCTCCTACTGATCTAAAAATCTTGCATCAAATTACAAATATGATAAGAGCTTCCGATATCTAATACTCAGACAGTAGTATCACAAAATGAGAAGTTGTAAGGTGTTATCATATAATTACCTTATCTAACAACTACTTGCTTCTTCCTTGGCCTATTTGGATCTAGGGTGGCAATGTATTAAGGACAGTTCCTCTTCCAATGCTCCTACTTCTTGCAAAAGAAGCACTCCATCTGGCTCTGGTCGGATTTACACTTCTTGGTCTGACCCTATGCAGACGTCCTAACATGTAGCTACAACTTCTTGCTCTTCTTCTTATTATTCTTTTTCCCTTTTTTAAAGGGTCGATCAGAAGAAGATCCTCCAATAACATTCACCAACCTTTTTTGGAGCTGATGATCCTTCTCAAAATTCTGCAGCAATCTCAATAACCTATGGTAGTTCACTACAGACTTTGTCATTCTGAAATGAGTAAGAAATGGAAGGAAGGACTTGGACAATGAATTCAAGATTGCATCCTTCCCGAGTTGCTCATACAGGAAAAAACTAAGCTTACTCAGGCATTCAATCAACTCAATCATGTATAATACATGATCAGTGGCTGATGCCTCATCTCTCATACGAGCGTTGAAAATGGCACAGCTAGTTTTGTGCCTTTCAACATCGTCAGGTGTGCCAAAGAAATCATTCAATATTTGAAGCATCTCTTTAGGCTGGGCATTCTCAAACCTACAACTGAACCCATCATTGATTGTGCGAGCATAATGCATCAAATGATGGTGTGGTCATTAAGCTACTTCTAGTAAGGGTCTCTCACCACGTCAATATCGTTCGGGGCTGGCTCCTTAGGTGCCGGATCAGTCAATATATATAAGATCCATTCGTGCTCCAAGAGAATCTTTAACTTTCGATACCAGCTATTGAAGTTGAATCCCATGAGTTTATCATTGTCCAACAATGATTGGAGCGATAGAATAGTGGTCATTTCTGTACAAAAAAAATCATAGACCTAATTAGTATATGAATTATTTACTCTAAATACTTGGACTTTAGTCTAAATATTCTTCCACTATTTTATTCAAATCAATAGCCTCTACCTTCAATTTGAGAAATTAACCTTAATTTTTAGTAGATACTAGAATCCACGTAGACTACACACGAGCCCAACTTTGGTTGGTCAACCCGTGTGCACCTATGGATAGGTTCATAATCAGTTGCTTTATCAAACAACTTTTAGTAGTTTTAATTTTGCTCCAAAAATCTAATCAGTAGGCTTTGGCCTTCATTGAAAAGATCTAGTTAGGTCCAACTATTAACATGACCACATTTGGTGCATCAGAGCAACGAATGATCAAGCCCAACTTTAGCTGGCCAACCTGACCACCATTAGAAAGACACAATCAAATTATCATATTATGAATGATAATTTCATTAGTCAATAAGTACCAAATCTTTGGACCTCCAATGATTATTAAACTAATGGATCTATTATCACTCAACTGTAAGCGCACCAACTAGCATCACCTCTCCCTAATACCAATTGATATTCCATGATATTGCTCGAACGCCAATCATCCTTGGCATCATAAGCTCAGATATCATGTTGTGAAAGTTTCTGGTCTTTAGCATGGACCTGAAGGAACCTGTGATATTCTCTATGGACAGCAAACCACCGATCCTCCATCTAAACTATGATGGGGCGCCACCCTCCTTGGGCTCGAGGGAGACGCCCCCTTCTCTAGGGCTTCTTCAAGAATTCTAGGGCGGCAATTCTAGAGAGAAGAAAAGAAGAGAGTTGAGAAAAAAAAGATCTATATTCGATAGCTTAATGAAACCCTAATACAACCTATGCATTTATACATAGCCATTAGGCCCGACCAAAAAACTTTTCGGCTAATCCAATATATGAAAGCACTCACCGAGCCCATGTATACCTATGTCTTTCATGCTCTCATCCTCTAGATTTAGACCCGATCCATACATGAATTAGCCCCCTTAAGACCTCTCAAATCAGATCTTAAGACCTCTAGAATCAACCCAAATCCTAGTCCAAAATAGACTCTCGCATAACTCTGCCCGTGCACTGAGCCGACTCAGTGCTGAGACTGAGTCGGCTAAGTTTCACTGGGCTAGCTCAGTCTAAAACTGAGCTGGCCCAGTTTTGTGCTGTGCCAGCAGTCCCGAATGCTCAGCTCTCTATTTTACTTATGCTCTAAGATTTAGCCAATCCAGTTTTGGACTGAGTTGACTAATCTATAAAAAATCTTCTTTCTGCAGTCTTGATTCTCCGACTTTGGTTTCTTACTTTATCTTATGTCCCAAATCTCCGAAACACCAACCAAGCCTCTGAAATCTTCGGAGCTAACCCCATGACTCCTTCCGTGGCCTTCCAAGACTTAGGAGCATCACAAATCCTTATAATCTTCATCTAGGTGCTTCCAAGCCTTGGCAAATCACTCGACAATGATCTCCTGTACTATCCCGCTGTCCTTGCACACTCGACAGCCTCTTTTGCAATCATCATCTCTATCAATCCTCTTCAGCTGTTGTGCATCCTTCAGACCATTTGGATGACCGTCTCCACCGTTGAAGATCTCAGCTTGCACCTCTGCACCATCCTAGAATTGTAGGATCTCTTCTGCTTAGCAGCTGCATCACTTTTCTTGAACTTTTCTGAAGAACCTACAATGTTCCTATACCAGCACTCACTGCAAATCCTGACATGGTCTCCTCAGAACTATGCCTATCCTCCTACACATGTCGCTCTACCTAAAACTATGCATCACTGATGCTGGTGCTAGGATATCGATCCTTCCGCATCCCTCTGCTCTGAACTCATGTCAAATTTTTCTTCAATTATGAAGCCACCTCTCCGAAGTCCACCTGATATCGCAGAAGCTGACTCTATCATCGAGTCCTTCGAGGCCAACCACTCAATGCTGCACTGCTAAGCCTGCTGCTGCACCTTGAACATGATCACTACCCCTTCAAATCCTTCACAATCTACGACCCTCTTCGAAGCCATCTCGGATACTTCTGCAACTCGCGGACACCTCTGAAACACAAAAACTCATCCAACTCTTCTGAAACCAGTGACTGAATCCTAAGAAATTCCATCCTAATCCTTCTCTTCTATACCTACACCAGCCATCGCTTTAGTTGCACCTGAAGAACCATCCTCCATCTGAACCATGACTCTCCCTGGTGCTCCTATAGAAAAAATCTAATCCATGATACTTTCGGCTATCTGAGATGCCCCTGGTGTTCCCTGAGACCCCCTGGCTCTTTCTAAGATCTGCATCTGATCTCTCTAAGATACCACTAATACTCTCTACTGAGATACACTCCTCGACTGCTACACCACCGAGCCTCTCTCAACCTCTATGCCTTTAGGATAGCACTCCTGCAGCACTCTAGCGCTCCTTGACTCATCTCTGTGCCGCTCTACAGCCGTCCAGTCCTAATCTACTGGATCTCTATGGATCATCCATCTCCTTCATTCCTAAGACTCTGTAAATCCATGCTTTGGTCGAACCATTGAATATATCTTTGACTACTTTTCCACCTTCTTGATATCGAAGGACATATAGTCGCTTCTTCAGCCTTCCTTCGACCATTATTCTTTAGAAAATCTCTCTTCAATAGCCCTACACTATCCATCTTTTTAGAGAATTTTGATGCTCTCTACTGAGATACCTCTCTCAACTACTGCATTGTCGAGCCTCTCTCAGCTTTGCATCTTTAGAAAAGTACTACTGCAGCACTCCAACGCTCTTTATCTATCACATAATCGTCATACACCCCAGCCTTTCCACCAAGATCGATCAGCAAATCATACACCAAATTCTTCTATCTCAAGAAAAATTTCTTTTCATTAAACCTTTCAACCTCCACCTTCAATCCGTTGCTCTCAGTTGGCCAAACCATAGCAATAACAAAGATAGATTTGAGATATACCATAGAATCCTTGTGTAGATTTTTTATTTCATTTTGTATGACTTCTTCTTTCCTTTCATGCACCATTAGGCTCTGATACCAGATGTAAGTGCACCAACTGGCATCACCTCTTTCTGATACCAATTGATATTCCATGATATCGCTCGAATGCCAATCATCCTTGACATCGCAAGTCTCAATACCATGTTGTGAAAACTTTTGATCTTTAGCATAGATCTGAAGGAACCTATGATGTTCTCTATGGGCAGCAAACCACCAATCCTCCATCTGGATCTATGATGGGGCACCTTCCTTCTTGGGTTTGAGGGAGACGCCCCCTTCTGTAGGGCTTCTTCAAGAATCCTAGGGCTGCAGTTCTAGAGAGAAGAGAAGAAGAGAGTTGAAAAAGAAAAGATCTGTATTTTACAGCTTAATAAAATTCTAATACAACCTATGTATTTATACATAGCCATTAGATCTGACCAAAAATCTTTCCGACTAATTTAATACATGAAAGTACTCACCGAGTTCATGTACACCCATGTCTCCCATGCTCTCATTCTCTGAATCTAGACTCGACCCATACATGATTAGCCTCCTTAAAATCTCTCAAACTAGGCCTTAATACCCCTAGAATCAATTCAGACCTTAGTCCAAAACTGACCCTCGCGTAACTCTACCCGTGCACTGAGCCGGCTTAGTCTCACCATTGAGCTGGCTAAGTTCCACTGGGTCAGCTCAGTTTGAAACTGAGCCAACCCAGTTCTGTATCATGCCAGCAGTCCCAAATGCTCAGCTCTTTATTTTGTCAGTGCTCTAAGACTTAGCCGACCCAATTTTGGACTGAGCTGGCTAACCTGCAGAAAATCTTCTTTCTACAATCTTGATTTTTTAACTTTGGTTTCTTGCAAGACCTTGTATCCCAAGTCTTCGAAGCACCAACCAAGTCTATAAAATCTCTAGAGCCAACCTCCTGACTCCTTCCGTGGCCTCCCAAGTCTTGGGAGCACCACAAATTCTCATATCAACTTAATGAGAGGCTATGACTTAGTTATCACCATAACTTTATCATTTTAAAGATTTAATAAGGATGAGCCCTCACAAGAATTAGTCCTATGACCTCTCACAAGAATTATCCTAGCCAAGACTTTGCTAAATTGAAATACTATTGATTACAACTCCTGAGTTCAGAAGTGATCAATCTCATCTTGACTCATGTATCGACTTCTTAAGTACTTGACTGTATCCAAAAATCTTTCATCATTGAATTAGAAATTCAGATAGTTTGGCATCAAAGCATAGTGAGTTGCTTGAAAGTCATCATGGTGATCTCAAGTCAGAGGAATACTTATGCCCATATTCCATCAGAGTAATTCTTAATAGTAGAAAAGCTCTGAAGTCGATCACGTTCAATGTAGATATATCCTTACATCTCACCTACATGCCATACCAGTGTCTCCATATTCCTTGGTTAAGAGGATAACCAACCTATATGGCACACTATGATCTATACTCGATAAATATTATCATCCTTGATAATAATGTATCATTGATCGCAAACTATTTTAAGGACTAAACGATGAATCCTTCTTTATCGATTTTAAATTATCCTAAGAACTTTATCATATCAGACAGGAGTTCATCAGAAGATGAAAGATATATGATGAAAAAGTTAGAATAATTTTTATTCAATTAATAATTTATATATAATTATTAAATTAGCTCAATCGTTAATAGACTAATGATTGACTTTGGGACACTATTTGCAATAGGTTGTTTAGTGTTGGCACTTGGCCAGGTTGGCTGCGAGGTAAATTGGATCAATCATGCTGTGAGGCACTATAAGGCTCAGATATCTGATGCAAGAGGATGTCGAGGTACTGGAGTCATAGGAGTGAGGCAGGCCAATGGGCTAGCTTTGTATTGGTACTACAAACTCGAAGTGAAGATACAAAGACAGTCAGAATAGGTTGAGGATTATAAAGAACAGTATGAGAAATTGGTTATGTAGAGGTAGATTGGTGGAGCTCAGAGTGAAGACTGTTATATTGAGATACTTGAGCAAAATAAAAAGTGGCCTTGATCGGATATCAGGATTTTACTTGGTTGCATCTATGGTTTGCATTGGTATGGGATGACTCAAAGTTATGGAGGCAACTTGTTTGTACTCGACATTGGTGTGGTGTGGTAGGATCCGAAGGTAGGGTGGTGGAGAGAAAGGTGGAAATACTACAAGGCCGCAAGGTGGGTATGAAGTAAGGTCTGACGTTTGGAGGTCAATTGTTGGAGGAGACTTATGTGGAGGGTCGCTCTAAGATCTGAATAGATAGGAGTTAAGCCTTGGAGGTAATCCAAAGAGAGCCATTTGGTATTACTGGCAAGTAGATCATACTTTGGTGGAAGAAGTGACCGTTCTCAGATTGAAAAATCGAGAGTAAAGCCTTGGAAGAGTCTGAGGAGTGCCACAAAGTTCAATGGGAATTGATGGTCAAAGGATCACAGTGCTTAGAGGATGCAGTGGCTGCTCTCGGATGAAAATTGGGAGTCAAGCATTGGATGGCTCCGAGGAGTGCCATGCAGTTGGAAGTTCAGATGACTAGAGATGTATGACAAAAGCAAAAGCTGATATCAAGGTTGAAAGTAGTTGGGTTCTGTAGAAGAGTCAGTATGGTGTGGATGATGGATTCTAAGTGGTGAAAAAAGAATCGAGGACATCAAGACCATGGGGCTTTGACTTGACTAACCATGGTTGCAGTGGATACAATGGAAGCTTGGTCGTGGTGACCAATGGTCTGGAAGTGGTTTGGATGACAATGAGGGCATCGACAGCTTAAGTGGGGGAGAATTGTCATGGGCTTGTTTGTAGGCTTGTCGTAGGGGGTGCTGATGTAGGTGTGGCATGATGCTGCAAAGAATTTTGGCTTTGCTAGGTTGCCATGAAAATGCAATGCCGCTCGATACTTTGAAACCCTCAGGGTGAAGATTGGGCGGATGCCTTGCCGAGGTATTGAGAGGGGCAATGGTTAGCCAAGGTGTGGAATAGTCGTGGCATGATATCTAGGGGCTTGGATGCGTGATATTGGCATGGTGGTGGACCGCTAGATCACTTATGGATACTCGAGGATTCCTCTTGATTTGAGGAGGGGAGCAGAGCTTTGGTCACGTTCCCGACTTTTCCATGTTCCGTAGGAGATGAGTTCATCTTGGCACGATTGTGGGTCAATGATGGTGCCACATCCAAATGGTCTCGTGTAGAGGTATTCAAGGTAATGCTAGTTGGATGAGCTGGTCACATTGTATGGGATAGAGATTTTTGAGAGGTCTTATCCTTGAGGAATTATCTGGAATACTCTATATGTTCTTGATCTCTATGGCGGAGCAAAAAGGCGATAAAGGACTAGTTGGATAAGGGAATGGCCTACCCAAACAGGCAAGCCTCGTGAGCATCGCACGTGGGATGTATTATGGGGATCCACAGGATCCGATCGATCATGGAGTGCAAGTATGGCTTATGGAATATCGATCAGATATGTGCCTTAAAGCTAGGCCAAGGATCAAGCATGGTCAAGAGGGTCATGCCGAGGAGAGGATAGCTTGATGCAAGGATTATCGGTCAAATATATTTACTTCATGGGCAGACTTAGATGCCAATATCATGGTAGTACACCAGGCACGAGTAGACCATGGACAGAAGGTATTGGGTGGTATGGTCATGAACCTTCAGGATTGTGGCATTGCACAGTGATGTGTGAGCAGGTCGTGAACATTGTCATGCAGTATGCCTAGAGATGGAAAGGCATATTAAGGATGCAAGACCGGGATCATGGCATAGAAGCTTATGGAGGAACTTGAATAGTAGAATCTGAGAGGGCTCGGATATGCACGATCGGTTGTAGCTATAGAGCACTCTTGGAAAGAGTCTATATTCAGGTACAGAGGTGTGTATGAGTATTGCAGTCGACTCGAGGGGTCAGGTGGCTTACGGACACCTAAGGGTATTGCATGTGTTTAGTGCAACAGAGTTGCTAGGCAAAGGCATAGAGGTATATGCTTGGCTTATATGGCTGGACTACTGCGTACTTACTAATATGTCTGAGGGAATGATTTAGAAGGGCTAACCCTGGAGTGTGGAATACTAAGGTATCGTACGGATGTTTGGGTAAGAAAATACTCATCCCGTGATAGGGGAGGAGGTGGTGGCAATGTTCGAGAGGATGGTGGGGGAGGAGGGTAAAGGAAACTATGTAGGATTTCTAGCTCTACTACTGAAAACTTTTTCAAAAATTAATGTAGCAAAAACTTAAAAATTAATCTAATTAATTTCTAGATCCATTGATTATATCAATAAATCCTACACTAATGTACATACATTTAAAATCTAAAACTAATTTGTATCTAGTAAAATAATTTTACTACTACTACTTGTGTTCAGAACATGATACCTTGCACAGGTAGCCGAACACCATAATTGACATGCCACTAGGAAGGTCCTCTCATTGCAATGCAGGCATACAAGTCATTTGATCTTTACATCCACATGAGGTCCTGATCCTGATCGGTTCCTCTCGAGTGCTAGCTCGACATTGAAAGCTTTGATGGCTGATCTTGATCGAACACCTTCAATCTCCCTCTATGGGCTCTTCAGATGCTCTATATCACTAGCAGAAGTAGGAAAGAGGTAGAGGAGGCTCTTCTAAAAATATCATAAAGTTTTAATGCTCAAAACTCACAAAACCACACCCCGAACCCTAGGCTGAAATCCTAAGATAACACTCACCCAAACATTATGCCTAACTTTCTCTAGAATTTTTCTCTCAGGAATTTTCTCATGCACACTTGGGACAGCTCATAAAGGAAAGGAGTCTTCTTCACATCTTGCACATGCCCCAACTCAAATTTACTTTTAAATATACACCTAATAGAGTAGATATCGTGTGGAGAGATAAGATCAGGTGGTTGCTCATTTGAATTCAAATGGTAACCAACCTAATATTATCCACTTGAGGTGTGAGAAGGCTGGGTGTGTACCCCCTTGTGAACAAGAAAAGTTTCATAAGAAACTTTTTCTTGTAGAAAAAAGTGGGTGCAGAAAGAGGGTGATGTGGCATAGGAAGACTAGTCAAACTAGTCTCAAATAAACTTTATCCGATTAGACCAAGTTCAAAATAATTTGGATAGACCTAATTAAACTAGATTAAATCCAACTTATTTAGGTTTAATTAGGCTCAATTAAATTCTAATCAAATTAGGAATTGATTAAGTTCAGCCCTTGATCAAATCAGGAAACAAACCTAATCGACGATTAGGTCATCTCATAACCTAATCAGGTCAAACCCAACTGAATCCAATTCAAATGGACTTTATCCCAAAATCATTACTCAATTAAATTGAGTTAATTAATAATCAAATTACTAATTAAATTTTTCATAAATACAAAGTCCAAATCTAGTGGGTGTCCCAGCAATAGAGTTTCATCAAAATAAAACTCTTGATTGAAGAATCCCCAACCAGTGGAATTCTTAATCCCAGTGTCTTAAATAACTAAAACTCATGATCATAAAGTCCTAGAATAGTAGGACTCTCGCTCATAGAATTCCGGAGAAGCAAGACTCAGAGTTTTAATGCATTAACACTCTCGATCAAAAAGTTTCAATCTAGTGGAACTCTTGACCATAGAGTTTCACTCTAGTGAAACTCCTCACCAACCATCAGATCAGGTAGGAATCTCTAATGTGTATGACCCTATAGGTTCGAACCTAAGCCGATAGCACATGAACTAATTTTTATACTAATTAAAGTAATCATTTAGCAATGGTATCCGACATTTGATAGATCAAATAGTCACAATCACAATATTCAGAACCTATACAAATATGGTTACCACATAATTCATCCCCTTGACTTCTGTGTTTAGGATGACTTAGAGTTAAACTACCAATCCTAAAAAATATATCCATATTGTATCTCAATGTAATTAGTCCTATGACTCCTCACTAGGACTATCCTAGCTAAGGCTTTACTAAATTAAAATATAATTGAACACAACTCCTAAACTGGAGTAGTCAATCACATCTTGACTCATACGCCGACTCCTCAAGTACTTGACTGTGCTCAGAAATCTTTCATCACTGAATTAAAAATTCAGATAGTCCGACACCAAAGCATGGTGAATTACTTGAAAGTCATCATAATGATCTCAAGATGGATACTTATATCCATATTCCATCAGAGCAAATTTTGATAGTAAAAAGACTTCAAAGTTGATCATTTTTAGTGCAGATGTGTCCCTAGTTCTTACCTATATGCCATACCAGTATCTTCATACTCCTTGGTTAAAAGGACAATCAATTTATATGGCACATAACGATCTATACTCAATAAATATTGTCGTTCTTGGTAACAACATATCATTTGATCGTAAATAGATTTAAGGACTAAACGATAAATCCTTCTTTATCGATTCTAAATAGTCCTAAGAATTTCACCACAATATAGAAGTTCATTAGAAGATGCAAACAATTTATGATGAAAAATATCAAATAATATTTATTTATTAATAATTTATATATAAATATAAAAATTTGCTCAATCATTAATAGATTGATGATTGGCTTTATGATACTATTTCCAACAATCTTTCACTTGGACTAAAGCCAATTGATGTAGTATCTAATATCCATCTTCGACTTGAAGTCGTCAAACTTCTTGATCGCAATGACTTTAGTGAATGAGTCGGCCAGATTCTTCTTTTCGTCAATCTTTTGAAGGTCGACATCACCTCGATCCATAATCTTTCAAACAAGATGGTAGCAATGTAGAATATGCTTCATTCGCTGGTGTGCCTTTGATTTTTTTGTCTAGGCAATGGCTCTAGAACTATTACAGTAGAGAAGAACTGGATCATCAAAAAAGGATACTATTCCGAGCTTAGTGATGAATTTTTTAGCCACATCGCTTCTTTGGTAGCATCTGATGTAGCGATATATTCTGCCTCACAAACTGAGTCAGTCACAATATGCTACTTCGAACTCTTCTAATAAATAGCTCTACCATTAAGGGTAAACATATATCCCGATATACTTTTGCTATCATCATGGTCAGACTAAAAATTAAAGTTTGTAAATCCCATAAGTCACAAATCTAACTCACTATAAATAAGTCATTAGTCCTTAGTTTTTTTAAATACTTCAGGATGATTTTAACAACCTTCCAATGGTTCTTCTCTGGATCAGATGGGTATGTACTTACTATCCCTAGTGAGTATGCCATATTTGGTCTCATACATATCATGGCATATATGATAGAATCCACTATCGAAGCATATGAAATTCTACTCATATGCTCTCTCTCTTGAGGTATTATCGGACAATCTTTCTTCGAGAGAGAAATTTCATGGCCCATTAGTAGATAGCCTTTCTTGAAATTTTTCATGTTGAACCTCTTCAGCACAATGTCTATGTACATGGACCAAGATAACTTTAGCAACCTCTTAGATCTATCTCTATAGATCTTCATTCCTAGAATGTAGGAAGCTTCTTCCAAGCCCTTCATGGAGAACTATGATGGCAGCCAAATTTTTATTTTCTATAATGCAAAGACATCATTTTCGATTAAGAGAATATCATCTACATACAATATAAAAAATTCAATTGTTGAACCATTAGCCCACTTATATATGTAGGGTACTTCTTCATTCTTAACAAAGCCAAACGTTTTGATCGTCCTATCAAAATGTATGTTTCAACTCCGAGATGACTGCTTTAGTCTATAAATAGATCTTTGAAGTCTACACATCTTAGACTCATTTATAGATGTAAATCCTTCATGTTGTATCATATATACACATCTTCATCTAGCTCTCCATTCAAGAAAGCTGTCTTTACATCCATCTATCAAATTTTATAGTTCAAATGGGCAACTATCGCGAGCATAATTCGAATAAACTTGAGCATTATCATAGAAGAAAACATCTCGTTATAGTCTATATCATAATATTAACGATATTTCTTAACAATCAGATGGGCTTTATAGGTCTTCACCTTTCCATCTGTGTCTCTTTTTCTTTTGAAGACCCACTTACATCCTATAGATTTTATCCCTTCAGGTGGATCAACCAATATCCATACATCATTGATCTTTATGGACTCTATTTCAAATTTTATGACCTCAAGCCATTTTTTAGAGTTAGATCTCTGCATTGCATTTATGTAGGTGATCGGATTCTCATCATTCTCATCGAGTTTGATAGGATCCCCATCTTAGATTAAGAAATCATAGTATTTATCCGATTAATGTGGTACTCTACCAAACTGCCTTATAGGTGTAGGTACAATGGGCTCTTGATTTGATCTAATCAAATCTGATTCAAGTTTAGCTACTTATGTCGATTTTCTTATCTGCCGAATTTTTTTAAGTTCGATCTTGGAGGCATTAGTTCTTTCACCAAGAAACTTTTTTTCTAAAAAGATTGTCTTAAGATTGACAAATACCTTTTGCTCATCAGTTAGATTGAAATAATATTCTTTGATCTCTTTTGGGTATTTTATAAAATTATACTTATTAAACTAGATCTAAGCTTGTCCGTTACTAAACATTTGATATAAATCAGACACCCCCAAATCCTAAGATGTGAGAGTACTGGCTTACATCCTATCCATATCTCATATGGTATTTTAGCTATAAACTTATTCGAAACTCTATTTAGAATATAACAAGCCAACTTGAGTGCATATCCCCATAAAAAAATTGGCAGACTGGCAAATTCCATCATAGATCGAACCATGTCCAATAAGATTCAATTTTTTTTTCAGACACACCATTATGCTGTGGTATTATGGGAGGAGTCCATTGGAAGAGAATCTCATTCTTTTCTAAATATGTCTGAAACTCATTAGAAATGTACTCACCCCACGATCAGATCGAAGAGTTTTAATATTCTTTCCAACTTACTTTTCTACCTCATTACAAAATAGTTTGAACATTTCAAACGACTCCGACTTATGTTTTATTAAGTAGATGTATCTATACCTAGATAGATTGTTAGTGAAAGTTATGAAGTAGAAATATATACCTCTACCACTTGAGCTCATGGATCCACATACATTAGTATGTACTAGACCCAAGAGTTCACTAGCTCGCTCATCCTTTTTAGTAAAAAATAATTTGGCCATCTTACCAAGAAGATAGGACTCACAGATCGAAAGTGATTCACAATCACTAATTTCAAAAATTTCTTCTTGAGCCAACTTGTTTATTCTATTTTTGTTAATATGATTTAGCCTATAGTGCCAAAGATAGATTTTAGATACATCATTTATTCTAAGATGTTTATCAAAGGACTGAACCATGTTAACAGGCTATGATACAATATAAATATATACTATTATTCAATTATCCAACACAAATCGTAACATCATTCAAAATAATATTTTAAATATTTTTTTATTAAAAATTTATAATTATTCTTGGCCGAAAGGTCTAAAAAATAATATTTAATAAAAAATTTGTACAAAAGTAACATTCACAAAGAATAATTTTATGAGAATTGATTATAAGGTTCATGATTTCTAAAGCCAGAACTGAAACTTATCTTCCATCTCTAACATTCAAGAACCTCTCACCTTCATCAAATCTTCTACTGACTTGCAAATCCTACATTGAATTATAAATATGATAAGAACTTTTGGTATCTAAAACTTAGGTAGTAGTATCATATATTGAGAAGTTGCAAAGTATTATCATATAATTATCTTGTCCAGCAACTGCTTGCTTCTTTCTCGGCCTATTTAGATCTAGGAAGGCAATATACTGAGGATAATTTCTCTTCTAGTGTCCTAACTTCTTACAGAAGAAGTACTTCGCCTGACTCTGGTTGGGCTAGGGCTTCTTGGTCTGATCCTATGCAAACATCCCAACATGTGACTGCACTTCTTATTTTTCTTCTTCCTCTTCTTCTTCTCTTTTTTAAAGGATCGATGAATAGAAGAAGACCCTCCCACTATATGCACCAACTTCTTTTGGAGCTGGTGATCCTTCTCAAAGTTCTGTAGTAATCCCAGCAAATCGTGGTAGTTAACTACAGACTTTGTCATTCTAAATGAGTAAGGAAGGGGAGGAAGGACTTAGGCAAAGAGTTTAGGATCGCATCCTTCCTAAGCTGCTCGTGCAAAAAAAAGCCTAGTTTACTCGGGCACTCAATCATCTTGATCATGTATAATACATGATCAATGACTAATGCCCCATCCCTCATCCAAGCATTGAAAATAGCATAACTAGTCTTGTGCCTCTCAATATTGTCAGGCATGCCAAAGGAGTCGTTCAATATTTGAAGCATCTTCTGTGGTTGGATATTTTTAAATCTATGGGTGAACTCATCATTCATTATCACCAGCATAATACATCAAATGATGGTGTAGTCATTGAGCCACTTCTGGTAAGTATCTCGAACCATGTCTCTAGCATTGGAAGTTGGCTCCTTAAGTGTCAGATCTATCAAAATATACAAGATCCGCTCATGCTTCAGGACTATTTTCAACTTTCAATACCAGCTATCAAAGTTGGGTTTCATAAGTTTGTCATTATCCAATAATAATCGGAGCGACATGATAGTGACCATAGTTGCACAAAAAGAAAAACCAAATCTAATTAGTATATGAATTATTTATTCTAAAGGCTTGAACTTTAGTCTAAAGATTTTTTCACTATTTTATACAAACTGATAGCCTCTACCTTCAATTCGAGAAATTATCTTCATTCCGTAGTGGGTACTAGAATCTATACAGACTACATATAAGTCCGACTTTGATCAGTCAACCTATGTGCATCAATGGATAAATTCATAACCAATTGTTTCTTTAAACAACTTTTAATAATTTTAGTTTTATCCCAAAAACCTAATCAATAAGCTTTGGCCTCCACTAAAAATGTCTGGTTAGATCCAACCATTAACATGACCATATTTAGTGCATCTAACCAACAAATGATCAGGTCTAACTTTAGTCAGCCAACCTAACTACCATTAGAAAGACACAAGCAAATCATCATATTATGAATGATAATTCTATTAGTCAATAAGCACCAGGCCTTTGGGCCTCCAATGATTATTAAACTAAAGGACCTATTATCACTCAACTTAATAGGAGGCTGTGATCTAGTTATCACCATAACTAAATTATTTTTAAGGACCTAATAATTTTAGAGGATTTGATTGACTCATTTTAAGAAGAGAAAAGAAGATTAACTAGCCAATTTTGATCCTCTCACTGACTTCACCAAGTTAGATTAAAAAGAACCTAATTCAAGCTGGTCTTGAAAGCACCTAAATCAGTCACACTGATTTACCTAATTGATATAGGTGAGCCTAAATTGCCAAGCGATCTAATCAAAACCTAACTCATCAGGTTGGCTAGGTAAGTAAGATCAATAAAAGGAATATACCATTAACTCATTAAAGATTGAATTAGTATGAATAGCTTCTAATTAAAAATCATTGGTCTAGACTGCCAAACTTATCTTAGACATCAATCAGTTCATTAATTTTAATTTGATCGATCTAGCAATTTTAGGTTTGACCGCTGTTGGAAATAAACCCCTCTCCTACCGAAGTCTAGTTCGGTGCTCAGCCTGATGCGGTCGGTAGCCATGAAAGAGCTTCAGCGGATGGGTCTCAATCGAACTCCTTCATCCGACCGAACTTCTCAACAGTCAAGCTTCAGTCGGACTCCCACGAGAGTCGAACTCCCTTCGTGCTCTTTCAACCAGATGCCTATGGGAGCTGAACTCCCTCCAAGCTTTTCCTTCGATCAATTTTTTTCAGGAGCCGGACTCCTCCTAGACATCCCCTTCGATCGATCGAACTCCTCAGTGGCCGAGCTCCTTCTAAACTTTCCAACGATCGAGCCTTAGCCACACTCCTTCAGTCAGACGCCTACGGAAGCCGAACTCCTTCTGAGCTTTTCCTTTAGAAGTCTGAACTCTTTTAGAATCGATATATGTCGAGGTCCACCAACCGACGTCCACTTTCTCAGAGCTACCATCATTAAATCTGATCGAACAATCACCATCAGTCTGCCACAGGCGACACTACAGGCAGTGTCTCCCTCACTCCGCCAAACCTCGAGCAGCCCACCACTATTGGATGATATGGCTGTCACTATCGATCTGACGACACCATCCTCTCCACATCAAACTCGGTGTAGCCTCAAGTGGTCCACCATCAGGCAGCTGCAGCTGTCACCATCAAGCTCCATCTATAAAAAGGATCCTTCAGATACGCTAACTCTAAGCTCTAAGCTCTAAACTCTCCTCCTCTTCTCTAAGCTCTATGGAACTCATTCTCGAGCACTCCATTCCTGTTGGCCAGAGCTGACTTGATCGTCGGAGGATCCTATCGGAGCCATCCTCCATCGACTTCGGACGAAACTTTATTTTGCAGATCTCCGACGGTGACCTCGTCCTTCTCCGCTCCAGTCGAATCCGACGATGATTAGTTTCTGCATCAATAGATTGACACTAAAGGAAGGGCATGAACCTTTGAGGTTTCCTTGTTCTTAAAGGAGTGCTCGGTGATGATTTCTCTCTTTTCTCTTTGGAGATCTCTCTTCTTCCTCTCTAAAGTTCTTTTTCGAAGAGAAAATACCTCCCAAAAGAGCTTCGACTCGATGATCGACGGCCTCCATGCCAGGTCCATCTGCTCTCGTTTCAGCTCTGGTAGCCCAGGTTCCACCTGAAGCTACCATAGATGTGGAGCAGTTCAACCTACTGGTCCAGCAGATCCATGGCCTCATCGAATGATGCAGACCATGCGATAGCTTTCGGTGGAGACTTTGCCAGCAAATCTGCCATGAGGATGCCAGGAATCGACCTTAAGGAAGAGCATTTGGCCTAGCATATCAATTGCCCTTAGGGAGGAGAAATAGAGCAGAAGTTCTTCCACCGAAGGTTTCATAGGAGGGCGGATTGAAGTTCGGCATAAGCAAGATCGTCGAACTTCCCCTCGAGCTCACCATCAAGGAAGCTCCGACAAAGAAGCATGACCGCAGATGGTTTCACAGGAGGCGGAATGAAGTTTGGCCGCGTTCACGATCTCCCCAGTGCAAGTGAAGCCGTCGAACTCTCCCTCAACCTTGTCATCAAGGAAGCCCCGACAAAGGGGCATGAAGTTCTTCCATAGAAGGTATCACAGGAGGCGGAATAAAGTTCGACCGCATTCACGACCTCTCCAGCGCAAGCGAGACCGAACTGTCCCATCAAGGAAGCCCCGACAAAGAGGTATAAAGTTCTCCTATCGAAGCTTTCACAGGGGGACGGATTGAAGTTTGGTGTAAGCAAGATCGCCGAACTCTCCCTCGAGCTCGCCATCAAGGAAGCTCCGACGGCATGACCGCAGAAGATTTTATAGGAGGGTGGAATTAAGGTCGACGTGTGCGAGGCCGCCGAACTCGCCCTCAAGCTCACCATCAAGAAAGCTCCGACAAAGGGGCATGAAGTTCGGCCTCACTCACGCTGACGAAAGGGCATGAAGTTTTTTTGCAGGTTTCACAAGAAGATGGAATGAAGTTCGACCGCACTTACGACCTCCCCAGTGCAAGCAAGGCCCGAACTCCTTGAGCTCACCACCAAGAAAGCTCCGATAGAAGGGTGCAAATAAGTCCTCCTTCCAAAAGATTCCGTGACTACATCCTCCGTAACGCTCCTCGAACTCAAATTCTCATGGAAGTTAAGAACCAGCTACCAAGATCAGAAGGACTACGATCTCTTTCAAACAAGCACAATCGAAGCAAGTACTGTCTCTACCATCGCGATCACGACCACGATGCTGAGGAATATATTCAACTCCAAGATGAAAATTGAGGAACTCATCAGAAAGGGGTGGCTGGGTAAATTTTTTTAACGCCAGTCTGAAGTAGGAGAAGATCAGCCATGGGCGCTGCCATAGCCAGAAATGATTAGGAGGTCAGCCACCTCACGATGTCATCAACGTTATCCCTGGGAGGAGCTTGGTACTTCGGTGGGCTGTCATCTCCCAGCATCAAAGCTAAGAGAAGCTTGCTCCAAATTGAAAAGGTCAGCTTGAGATAGAGGAGGTCATTCGGCCCGAGACTTACTGCCCGAGAAAATTTGGAGGAACAACACCCCCACGACCCTGAAATGGGGATGTGCTGCAAGTAACTTCCCCTCGGTAAAATACTTTTCTTTCAATAATATTATTTTTGGGTGCAAAAATTATATGATGACAGAAAAAAAGTAGTCAATAGTTGCCGTGTTAAGAACAGAAGGAGAACCTCGTCCTAACACGAGCAGGTCAAAGATCTTCAATCTCGACCATAGGAGATAAGATCTTCCTTGGGGCAACCTCGACCGCAGGAGATAAGATCTCTTCCGAGGGTCCGAGCCAACTTCGGCTGTAGGAGATAAGATCTTCTTCGAGGCAAACTCGACTGCAGAAAATAAGATCTCCCCCAAGCACCCGCAGCAACCTCGACCGCAGGAGATAAGGTCTTCCCCGAGGTAACCTCGATTGCAGGAGATAAGATCTCCCCTGAGGGTCCGAGCCAACCTTGACTGCAGGAGATAAGATCTTTTCCAAGGCACCTCGGCTGCAGGAGATACGATCTCCCTCGAGTGCTCGCATCAACTTTGGCTGCAAGATAAGATCTCTCCCGAGCGCCCGCATCAACCTCGGCTGTAGGAGATAAGATCTCCTTCGAGACAACCTCGGTCGTAGGAGATAAGATCTCCTCCGAGGGTCTGGGCTAACTTCGACTGTAGGAGATAAGATCTCCTCCAAGATAAACTCGACTGTACGAAATAAGATCTCTCCCGAGCGTCTGCATCAACCTCGACTGTAGGAGATAGGATCTCCTCCGAGGCAACCTCGATCGCAGGAGATAAGATCTCTCCCGAGGATCCGAGCCAACTTCGGCTGTAGGAGATAAGATCTTCTCCGAGGTAAACTCGATCGTAGAAGATAAGATCTCCTTCGAGTGTCCACATCAATCTCGACCGCAGGAGATAAGATCTCTCTCGAGGCAATCTCGACCGTTGAAGATAAGATCTCCTCCAAGGATCCGGGCCAACTTTGATTGCAGGAGATAAGATCTCCCCCGAGATAAACTCGATCGTAGGAGATAAGATCTCCTCCGAGTATCCACATCAACCTCGACCGCAGGAGATAAGACTTCCCTTGAGGCAACCTCAGCTGTAGGAGATAAGATCTCCCCCGAGTGCTCGCATCAATCTTGACTGTAGGAGATAAGATCTCCTCCGAGGCTATCTCGGTTGCAGGAGATAAGATCTTCCCTAAGGATCCGGGCCAACCTTGGCTGTAGGAGATAAGATCTCCCTCGAGGCAACCTCAACTGCAGGAGATAAGATCTTCCCCGAACGACCGCATCAACCTCGACTGTAATAGATAAGATCTCCCCTGAGACAACCTCGACTGCAAGAGGTAAGATCTCTTCCGAGCGACCGCGTCAACCTCGACTAGAGATAAGATCTCTTTCGAGCGATCGAGTTAACCTCGACTAGAGATAAGATCTCTTTCGAGCGACCGTGATAACTTTGGCTAGAGATAAGATCTTTTTCGAGAAACCAAGTCAACCTCAGCTAGAGATAAGATCTCTTCCGAGCGATCCGTGACAATCTCAGCCAGAGATAAGATCTCTTTCGAGCAATCGAGTCAACCTCAACTAGAGATAAGATCTCTTCCAAACGATCGCATCAACCTCGATTAGAGATAAAATCTCCTCCGAGCAATCAAGTCAACCTCGATCAGAGATAAGATCTCTTCCGAGCGATCGTGACAACCTCGACTAGAGATAAGATCTCTTTCGAGCGATCGAGACAATCTCGACTAGAGAGATAAGATCTCTTCCGAGCGATCGAGTCAACCTCGATCAGTCAACCTCGATAAGATAAGATCTCTTTCGAGCGACCGCAATAATCTTGACTAGAGATAAGATCTCTCCTAAGCGATCGAGACAACCTCAGCCAAAGATAAGATTTTTTTCGAGCGACCATGATAACCTCGACCCGTGACAACCCTCGTGATAACCTCGACTAGAGATAAGATCTCTCTCGAGCGTCTGAGCCAACCTTGGCCAGAGATAAGATTGGAGACAACCTCGATCAGAGATGAGATCTCTCTCGAGCGATCGAGACAACCTCAACCAGAGATAAGATCGGAGACAACCTCGCCCAGAGATAAGATCTTTCCCGAGCGACCGCGTCAACCTCGGTCAGAGATCAAATCCCTTCCAAGCTTTCATATTAACCACGACTGCAGGAGAGGAGATCCCCCCCCGAGGAGCTCAACCCTCGATCTCGACCGCATGAGATGAGATCTACTTCAACCTCGACTGGAGATGAGATCTCCCCCATGCTTCAACTTCAACACCAACTTTGGCTGGAGATGAGATCTCCCCCCCGAGCTTCGACCTGAACCAGCACGAAGCCCAGAAGAGGACTTTGGCAGTCGCCTTTTCTATACTTTCTTTCTTCGAGTTTCAAACTCGAAAGTGAGGAAACTATTATTGGAATAAATCCCGCTCCTGCCGAAGTCCAGTTCGGTGCTCAGCCTGATGCAGTCGGTAGCCATGGAAGAGCTTCAGCGAACGGATCTCAATCAAACTCCTTCATCCGATCGAACTCCTCAACAGTCGAGCTTCAGTCGAACTTCCGCGAGAGCTAAACTCCCTCCGCGCTCTTCCGACCAGACGCCTGCGAGAGCTGAACTTCCTCCAAGCTTTCCCTTCGATCGAACTTCTTCATGAGTCGGACTCCTCTTAGACATCCCCTTCGGTCGATCGAACTCCTCAGCAGTCGAGCTTCTTTTGAACTCTCCAGCGATCGAGCCTTAGCCACACTCCTCTAGCCAGATACCTATGGGAGTCAAACTCCTTCTGAGCTTCCCCTTTAAGAGTTTGAACTCCTTTGAAATCAATATATGCTGAGGTTCACCAATCGATGTCCACTTTCTCAGAGCTACCACCATTAAATCTGATCAAACAGTCACCATCAGTCTACCATAGACGATGCTACAGATGGTGCCCCCTCACTCCGCTAGACCTCGAGCAGCCCACCACTGTCGGACGATATGGCTATCACTATCGGCCTGACGACACCATCCTCTTTGCATCAAAACTGATGCAGCCTTGAGTGGCCCACCATCAGGCAACTGCAGCTGTCACCATCAAGCTCCGTTTATAAAAAGGATCCTCCAGATACACTAACTCTAAGCTCTAAGCTCTAAACTCTCCTCTCCTTCTCTAAGCTCTATGAAACTCATTCCTGAGCACTCCATTCTTGTTGGCCAGAGCTGACTTAATCGTCAGAGGGTCCTGCCGGAGCCACCCCCCACCAGCTTCGGATGGGACTTTATTTTGCAGATCCCCAACGGTGACCTCGTCCTCCACCGCTCCAACCGGATTCGATGATGACTAGTTTCTGCATCAACAGATAGCCATGAATCAAGTCTATTTGGTTATCGTTAAAGACATAAACTTGACCAACTACAACTATTATAATTGAGTCTAAAATATCCTTGACTTAATCTAATTCAATATTTAATTAGATTTGATCAATTATTCTAAGTTAGTCTATTCTTTAATCGAATCTTAGGTCAAATCCAATTAATGAACCTAATTTATCTAATCCAATAACCCAAAATTTATGCTCATGATTTAGGATCTTTAATTTATAATTGTAGATCCTAATTCATAATCCTTAATTTTTTAATTAAGTTTTGGACTGATGGATTGGGATTCGATATTTTGAAAATAATTTTTAAAAATTTTAAAAGATTTTTTATAATCTAGCACTATTCACTAAATTGGTCGACTCATTTCAAAAATAGATCGGCTCATTTCATAAACAGCTACTAGTTGTAGATTTTAATCTAAATCTATGTACAATACATAAAAATCATGAATTATTTTAGATCATATCTAAACACATATCTATGATTAAAATTTAAATTAAACTAATTTAAATATTCTTTCATCATTTATCTTCATGAATGAGTTTGCGGTAGCTCTCCTACTGTCATAAGAGATCTCCATCGAATGGAAGAAGATGACCTTTAAATCATACTTATCTCTTATGAACGGATGGCTTGATAGCTCATTCAAGCTCAATTACTAGGTTACGCAAATAAAATATATACCTAATATGCATATAATTAGACTTTTTAAAGTATATAAATTATATTTAATCAACCATGCTCTAATACCACTAAAGGTATACAATGCAGGATTTCTAGCTCTACTTTCGAAATTTTTTTAAAAATTAATATAGTAAAATTTAAAAATTAATCTAATTAATTTTTAAAGCTATTGATCATATCAATAAATCCTACACTAAGAATTAAAATATGATGTACGTGCATTTAAAATATGAAACTAATTTATATGTAGTAAAATAATTTTACTACTACTACTTGTGTTTAGAATACGATACCTTGTGCAGGCAGTCAAACACCATAATTAACATGCTGCTGGGGAGGTCCTCTCATCGTGATGTAACTATACAAGTCATCTGATCTCCATGGATCATCCACATGAGGCCCTGGTTTCCATCGGCTCCTCCTGAGTGCCAGCTCGATGCCAAAAGTTTTGATGGCTAATCTTGATCGAACACCTTTGATCCCCCTCCATGGGCTCTTTGGATACTCTAGATCACCAACAAAAGTAGGAGAGAGGTAGAGGAAGCTCTCCTAAAAATCTCATGAAGTTCTGATGCTTAAAACTCATGAAACCATACCTTGAATCCTAGGCTGAAATCCTAGGATAACACTCAACCAAACCCTGTGCCTGACTTTCTCTAGAATTTTCCTCTCAAGAATTTTTTTGATTTTTCTCATGCACACTTGGGGTGGCTCATGAAGGAAAGGAGTCTTCTTTAGATCTTGCATATGCCTCAACTCAAATTTACTTTTAAATATGCACCAAACAGAGTAGATAGCATGTGGAGGGATAAGATCAGGTGGTTACTCATTTAAATTCAAACTCTATTTGAATTCAAATGGTAACCAACCTGATATTATCCGCTTAGGGAGTGAGAAGGCTAGGCGTGCACCCCCTTGTGTGTGGGAAAAGTTTTATGAGAAACTTTTTCTCATAGAAAAAAGTGGGTGCAGAAAGAGGGTGATGTGGCACAGAAAGACTAGTCTCAAATAAATCTTATCCAACTAGATAAGGTCCAAACCAATTTGGCTAGGCCTAATTAGACCAAATTAAATCAAACTTATTTAGGCTTAATTAGGCTTAATTAAATTTTAATCAAATCAAGAATTGATTAGGTCATCTCATAACCTCATAACCTCATAATCAAATCAGAAAACAAACCTCCTCGGTAATTAGGTCATCTCATAACCTAATCGGATCAAATCCAGCTGAATCCAATTCAAATGGATTTGATCCAAAAATTATTACTCGATCAAATTGAGTTAATTAGTAATTAAATTACTAATTAAATCTCTCATAAATATAAAGTCCAAATCTAGTGGGTGTCCGGACAATAGAATTTCATTAAAATGAAACTCTTAATCGAAGAGTCCCCAACTAGTGAGACTCTTGATCCCAGTATTCCAAACAAGTGAAACTCATGATCATAGAGTTTCAGAGTAGTAGGACTCTCAATCATAGAGTCCCAAATAAGCATGACTCAGAGTTTTAATGTAGTAAAACTCTCGATCGAAGAGTTTCAGTCCAGTGGAACTCTTGACCATAGAGTTTCAGTCCAGTAAGACTCCTCACCGCCATCAGATCAGGTAAAAATTTTTAATATGTATGACCCCATAGGTTCGAACCAAGTCAGTAGTACAGGAATTGATTCCTATACCAATCAAAATGACCATCTAGCAATGATACTCGATATCCAGATAGATCAAATAGTCATAATCACAATATTCAGAACCTATGCGAATATGATTATCGCATAATTCATCCCTCTATCTCTATGTTTAGAATGACTCTGAGTTAAACTACCAATCCTGAAAAATACATCCATATCATGTCTCAATGCAATCAGTCTTGTGACTCCTCACTAGAACTACCTTGACCAAGACTTTGCTAAATTAAAATATAATTGAACATAACTCCTGAATCGAAGTGATCAATCCTATCTTGACTCACACATCGACTCCTCAAGTACTTAACTATGTCCAAAAATCTTTCATCATTGAATTAAAAATTCAAATAGTCCAGCACCAAAGTACAGTGAGTTGCTTGAAAGTCACTATGATAATCTCAAGTCAGAGGGATACTTATATCCATATTTCATCAAAGCAAATCTTAATAGCAGAAAGGCTACAGAGTTGGTCACATTCAGTATAGACGTACCCCTATATCTTACATCTATACCATACCAATGTCTCTACACTCCTTCGTTAAGAAGACAACCAACACATATGATACACAACGATCTATACTCGATAAACATTATCGTCCTTGGTAACAACGTATCATTTAATCGCGAACAAATTTAAGGACTAAACGATAAATCATTCTTTATCGATTTTAAATAATCCTAAGGACTTTATCATAATACAGAAGTTCATTAGAAGATGCAAATAATTTATGATGAAAAATACCAAACTAATATTTATTTATTAATAATTTATATATAAATATAAAAATTAGCTCAACCATTAACGGACTGATGATTGATTTTGGAACATTATTCCCAACAGAGTGGATGGCATCGGATGACCTTGCATTCACTAACGTGCTACATGTATGTAACCATTCTGGGCTGGTGTAAGAGGGGATTAGATTGTTCAATGAGATGAAAGAATTATATGAGATCAAGCCTATGATGGAACACGGTGGGACAATAGTGGATTTGTGTGTGTATATATATATATATATATAATAATACTTTATAAAGGAGTATTGTAGTGTTGCCAACTTAGAAAGTCAAAACCCTCCTAACGTACCACATGTCAAGTTATTATATTATTAGAATTAGAATTGTCATTTGATGTATAAAACTTTTTATTAGTCCCCACTTTGATGTCTAATTATATTTTAGTTCCTTGATCTTTATCAAATAAAAGCCAAATTGTTTACTTTATGACCTCCATAGTGCAGAGCTCGGCCCATCCTTTGTAGATCCTCCTCCTCTATCCACCACTTGCAGTCCTCCTCTCGCCGGTGGTCATGGAAGCTCCCTCGTGCACCTCTTTCGAAGGTCTCTCTCTTCATTCCGTAGATGGTTCAAATCTTTTCATCAGCAATCCTAGCATAGCCCTCTATCGAAAATCCAATCTGTCGGCATTTCCAATCTATTCTAGCTTTCTTTCTTATACCTTCTTTTGATTTCATAAAGTTTAAATTTCGTTCCTTGAGTCATTCATGGTTTTCCTTTTATTTTCTATTTTTCAAACGATAG
>QRFJ01002036.1:264182-362498 GCA_006176705.1 Cocos nucifera | reverse complement strand
GAAAAATACATCCATATCATGTCTCAATGCAATCAGTCTTGTGACTCCTCACTAGAACTACCTTGACCAAGACTTTGCTAAATTAAAATATAATTGAACATAACTCCTGAATCGAAGTGATCAATCCTATCTTGACTCACACATCGACTCCTCAAGTACTTAACTATGTCCAAAAATCTTTCATCATTGAATTAAAAATTCAAATAGTCCAGCACCAAAGTACAGTGAGTTGCTTGAAAGTCACTATGATAATCTCAAGTCAGAGGGATACTTATATCCATATTTCATCAAAGCAAATCTTAATAGCAGAAAGGCTACAGAGTTGGTCACATTCAGTATAGACGTACCCCTATATCTTACATCTATACCATACCAATGTCTCTACACTCCTTCGTTAAGAAGACAACCAACACATATGATACACAACGATCTATACTCGATAAACATTATCGTCCTTGGTAACAACGTATCATTTAATCGCGAACAAATTTAAGGACTAAACGATAAATCATTCTTTATCGATTTTAAATAATCCTAAGGACTTTATCATAATACAGAAGTTCATTAGAAGATGCAAATAATTTATGATGAAAAATACCAAACTAATATTTATTTATTAATAATTTATATATAAATATAAAAATTAGCTCAACCATTAACGGACTGATGATTGATTTTGGAACATTATTCCCAACAGAGTGGATGGCATCGGATGACCTTGCATTCACTAACGTGCTACATGTATGTAACCATTCTGGGCTGGTGTAAGAGGGGATTAGATTGTTCAATGAGATGAAAGAATTATATGAGATCAAGCCTATGATGGAACACGGTGGGACAATAGTGGATTTGTGTGTGTATATATATATATATATATAATAATACTTTATAAAGGAGTATTGTAGTGTTGCCAAACTTAGAAAGTCAAAACCCTCCTAACGTACCACATGTCAAGTTATTATATTATTAGAATTAGAATTGTCATTTGATGTATAAAACTTTTTATTAGTCCCCACTTTGATGTCTAATTATATTTTAGTTCCTTGATCTTTATCAAATAAAAGCCAAATTGTTTACTTTATGACCTCCATAGTGCAGAGCTCGGCCCATCCTTTGTAGATCCTCCTCCTCTATCCACCACTTGCAGTCCTCCTCTCGCCGGTGGTCATGGAAGCTCCCTCGTGCACCTCTTTCGAAGGTCTCTCTCTTCATTCCGTAGATGGTTCAAATCTTTTCATCAGCAATCCTAGCATAGCCCTCTATCGAAAATCCAATCTGTCGGCATTTCCAATCTATTCTAGCTTTCTTTCTTATACCTTCTTTTGATTTCATAAAGTTTAAATTTCGTTCCTTGAGTCATTCATGGTTTTCCTTTTATTTTCTATTTTTCAAACGATAGAAATAACCTTTTTCCCCTTTCTAATCCAAAATTTCTATTTCCTGAGCAGGAAATATGGCTAGGTTGATGCCAAGTTTTGGTTGATGCTACTTCCGATGTATATGAGAGGGTGGAATCTCACATTCCTTCCCAAAATTTTCATAAAGGGTAATTTTTGACTTTATAGGAAGAAAAGATTTCAATTTTATTTTTTGTAAAATTACTCATATCTTGGGTGCTTTCTGTTAACCGAATAAATAATATATTTTTCTTCCCACTCTTTCTGATTTTACACAATAATTCAAGTAAAAAATACAAATCCTTTAAGGCTATTAAATGCTGGCATTCCTGCTTTGTTCCAGAAGGCTCACCTATTACTGGTAATCCATATATATACATAACATATCATACAATATATATATATATATATATAATATATATATATAGTAAATATATAATGATTATTATATATATATAATTCATATATAATATATTTAATAAATTATAATTTTATATAATATTAATATATATATTATATATTATATTATATATATATATATTATGTTATATGTATGTATAGTGTATGTATGTATCTAGCGTGTGTGTATAATAGTATATAAATATATACACACACTAATACACATACATACATAACAAGATCATACAACAATACATACATACATAACATAACACATACATACATAACATCTCTCTTTATATATATATATATAATATATATATATATGTATATATATATATATATATATATATATATATATATATATATATATATATATATGTATATATATATATATATATATATATAATATATATATATATATATATATATATATATATATATATCTATATATATATATATATATATATATATATATATATATATATATATATATATATATATATATATATATATATATATATATATATATATATATATATATATATATATGTATGTATATATGTATATATATATATATATATGTATATATATATATATATGTATGTATGTATGTATATATGTATGTATGTATGTATGTATATGTATATGTATATGTTTATATATATATATGTATATGTATATGTATATATATCTATGTATATATATAAATATTTGTGCATATATATATATATATGTATATGTATGTATATATATATATAATAATAATAATATTTTATGAAGGAGTATTGGAGTGTTGCCAACTCAGCTTCTCAAATAATTTTTTTTGTGCTACCTAGAACAAAATAGCTCTAAAATGATTCATGCATCAAATTTTTAGATATTTAAAATTAATTAATTTTATTTAAGAGCCGTTCATTGAATTCAAGCTTCATGTTTCTTTTAATTTAATGTAAGTAAATAAATCATGTAGTTATTTTTTTTCTTTTTCACATGGAAGCTGAGCGAATTGTTGGATTTCTATGGAGTTGGAATTTTAAAAATTTTATCATATTAAAGTTTTTTATTATTTTTTTCTAGTTATTGTATTCTTTTATATTTATTGTCACTAATTCTAAATTATTAAGTTTAGTTGTATATGATTTTAAATTTTCTAGTTGGAAACTTAATGATTATTTATTTATTAAAATTTGTAGTCCATCAAAAATATATATTAACTTTCATTTAATAGATGCACGATACTTCCTCCTCGTATATAAGATGTAAAGTTGTTCTTTCTTATTCAATGTTGCTTTTTTTTTTGCACTATTGCACATATCTGTATTTTTTTAATTTTATATTAATTAATTAATTTAGTTTTTTTATTATTAAAAAACTTACAAACTATATTATATATTATAATCTTACAAATAATAATATTTAAATAATTAAAAATAGAATAATAACATCTAAAAAGTTATGTTCATTTATTTGATCTCGTATAATGGATGGATATCCAACTAGTTATATTAGTTGCAGCACCGGAACCGTATAAATTTTTGGTCAAAACTAAACATAAAATGGCATTCAAATATTCTATCCTGGATTTGGATGTCAATATCCCCACGTGATGTGATGGATGGGATTGATGTTATGTGCATGACTACTATGATCGAGAAAACTCTATAAATGACTCCATCATATTTCTTTATCAACTCATCCTGCAAGAGAGAGCTTGTATCGTTGCGGGTCGGCGGCGAAGCCGCATGGAGGGCCCGCTGCGGTGGCAGCATCCATATGGGCAACGGATCCGGTCTCGCATAGCATGATTCAGTTAATCTACGGAGAATTCATACCGGAACCATCCTCTTTTACTTTATTCAATCCATATCAATTTTTCTTCTTATTTCAGCCAAACTGAACGAAGAAAAAGAAAAAAGAGGAGGAGGCAATGACGATGATGGCGATGGGGTGAGAGAGAAAGGGAGGGAGAGGAAAACCAAACTCTAGCCCCGCTCTCCCAATGAAAAAAAAAAAAAAAAAATGGGCCTGAAACAAGGATGTAATTCCTGAAACAAGGATGTAATTCAGGCTCAGACTGGGCCAATAGTATATCCGAGCTCAGGCTGAAAGAAAAATGAGCTATATACTTGAGTTCAAATCCGGCCTGAAAGCTCATATGCCAACACGAAGTCGAGCCGGTCCGAATCCATTTCTAGTCTTGGCTTGGATGACCGGATATGGATTCCAATGAGCCTTTTCCCAACAGCAAATCCGCAGAAAACTTAAGAACTTCCATACAATTCATGACTATTTTCTAAGGATTTAGTGTAGATTCTAAGGAGAGAGAATTCATCTATTTATAGGTATGGATTAAAGTCCCCAAACAACCAATGTTAGTAACCTTTTTTCTTGATCTCAATGAAATCAAGAAGAAAAAGACTCCAAATTAGGAGTTTTTTTCCCTCTCCCTCCACGTGCCATACATGTGATTCATTAAGGTTTCGAGCACATTTGCTTTGGGCCAAGTTCAAGAGCCCAAACCGGCTGGGCTTTGGTTGGGTTATTAGAAGAACCATCTACACAAGCATCCATGTCGCTAGATTAAGCCTTTGATATATATACCGCCACTTTTGATAATATGGCCCACGAAAGGTTTAGTCAGGCGCTGCAAAGATGATTAAAACCAATTTTCATTAGGAGATTGGAGAAATGCTTTGCGCACCTCGCGCGGCGCAGAACGCGTAGTGCAGAATTTCTAAGGGCAGGGGCGTGCGCGGTGACTAATCACCACACGTGATGCAAAATTTCTACGTCACATGCGGTATGCAAAGAATTTCCTCAGGAGATTGATGCCTAGAACAAGCAAATGACACGTAGATTTAAACCATAACATTCGAAATTAATTAGCTTGCATCACATACGCTTTGACCGTCCCGACTAAGTTTCATGATCAAATTAAATACCCTTTTTCAGAAATTCTCGCCATCTTATTCCTTGAAACCGTGGATGTATAATTGAGTGGTGCTGACATGGCACTTCTTAAATCATTTTATGGAGAAAAATTATTGATTAGTATAGTTCTACCACATAAATGAAACTATTGATTAGAATAATTTTATCACGTATATTTTACATCAATTAATAATAAATTAGCATACCATATAAAAAAATAAATTTTTTTTTTCGTTCAAAATAATTAAAAGTGAACTTCTTTCATTTAAAATTTTAAATAAATCAAACATGGATGGCAGCGTACCTTTTATTTTTTTGGATGGTATGCTGGATGATGCAAGATAACCAATAAGTTCTTCTCGGTGGATGTGCAGGAGAAATGTACTGGAAGACTGGTCACATGCAAAGAGTGATAGAATAACGGTTATCCTTCCATATGAGCCATCTACAAGAATATTAGATGCCGTGATGGGTCCAAATCCTAGTTCATCGTTATCATGCTCCTTTTTCTAAATGACGATGTATTAAAGATCTTACCATGAACTTGGGCATGGTGATAATATAATGAACATTACCCACCAACCGAAGCAGTCGTCGATCCTCTTGAGAACAGTAAATTTCCGCGTTTTTATGTTTCGGCAAAAAGGATTACTTTTTGCATTAATGTTTATCTCGCAATCTATTACTCAAATTGGTCCTAATTTAGTGGGAGAAACGAAGTTGATGCAATTGATCAAATCCTCAGAATCAAGCCAATGATGCTGCCCTGAGTGGCTTTTTTACATAGATGCTGAAGGATATCACTAGCACAAATCCATAAACAAGAAGGTAAAATACATTTAAGAATTCATATCAGAGTCTAGGTTTAAGTAAAGGAATCCCTAAATTTGCAGCAGCTCAACTTGACCAACCATGTCTCTTACCCTTACCTTACACAAGTTCTCGGCCAGGATTTCACCAAGCATGCACACATCGTGCTCCAAGGCATATTATATCTAGATTTAGGCTTCAGAAAGCTTAATTATTAGTTGAAACATCAAAATTTAATATTGTATGGCAAAAAAAAAAAAAAAATGCCAAAGAAACCAGCAAGAACTACTTATGGATTTGTCACAACTCTGGATGTCATTAGATCTGGCAAAAGGGTTATAACAGATAAAGGTGGAAACACTACCTGTCAATGACCATAAATCAGTAATCTACTTCAGGATTTGGCACAAAATGAAATAACAAGACAAAATCTTAGACACGGACAGGAACCCATGTTTCAAAATTTTCATACAAAATACCAAGGCCATGATGATGACTGAGAATGCGTTAAACTGGGGATACATTCTCCGGGAGGGATGAAGCAGAACACACAAATTACGTAGCACAAAAATGAATTGGATTCTCTAGGAGAATATATCGAACACTTAATAGCTTTCTTTCTTCCCTTTCAGGAAGGAAGCTTAACTTTAGACAAAAGTAATATTTAAGAGTAGGTCTTTCTTTCTGTGACTTCAGGACTTCCTGCAACCAGTACACGAGGTAAATGAAGAGGAAAGAGACATGTCAAGGTGATAATCAAGTCATTTCAGTTGCTATGTGCTATCAAAATACTGGACCAAAAAGAAGTTAAAATTAACCCAAGTGTCATGCCAAGTTAATGCATAGAAAAATTTTGGCTGAATATTTGGGATATTCATCATGATACAGACCTATATTTTTTAAAACAGAAAACATAGCTTTGAAGGAGACCTCATACTTCTCCTTATGGCAAATTGAAACATAGCGTGACTAAAAATTTAGGTTTACTAAGAGTCAATAGATATGTTGCTTACCTACTACAGCTTTATTACAATGTCTTTTGGTGCTCAAGATGATTGAGATTAATGGTAAATAGGACAACTTGAGTAGAAAGAAAGGACTATGTCAGATTTTGTTCACCTTGAATGTGATCTCTAAATGTGGTAAAATCTGATATTATACCATAGTTCTTGCAAATAATACTTTAATCCCTTTTTGGATTTCATGATAAGATAATTAATATTTTTAAATTAGGACTTCATATCTTGAAAAACATGGGTTGTATCGGCCATCTCTAACAAATCAAAAGAAAAGAAGTCTGTCAGAGACATAAAGCATGCTTTAGCAATTCTCTCCTTTTAGTCCCTGGAATTGCCAAATGCCCTAATCCACCCTTGTATCTGAACAAAAAAAAATACAACTACAAAGCTTTAAGTGATGTACGTCTCATCATTTAAATTCAAAGAGAAGAGGAAGGAAAAAGAAATCCAATCATTACTCTTGGAACCTAACCATGCAGAGCCCATATTAAGGGGGCAGAATAGAAATGTGCCCAATACTTATCACTCTGAAAAAGCAACATGTAGATGCTTTCTTTACAAAAATAATATGCTCGTCCATTCTACTTTCTAGGTGCATGTAGTCCTTAAAATAACTGGATTCTGGTCCTCAGGTTGTGCTTACACAATAACAACTGAAACCTGGACCACGAATAAAGTACTGATCCATTACGAAGAGGATCCATAAACGGCACACATGATAAAGACTAGCTAATACTCAGAATATTCCCCTCAACTTGAGGGAACAATAAAAAGGCAAATGATAAAAACTCTAACCCTCCTAAAAAATTTAGAAGCCAGTATGTAGAGTTTTGCTTCTTTTGTCTCTCTCTCTCTATCCTTTCTTCATTACCAACTAGTTTGCTATTGAAACTGCATCAGAAAAATGGAAAAGTTCTTCGAATTTGTTTTGATGTCATTTCTAGAGAAAGCTTGGAAATCCAATATCAAGTCCATTGCATCTATTACGCTGTCAACCCAAGAGAGGAAAGAAAACTAAAATCAAGGCTTTTATACTATTAAAGATCAGCCATTTAAGATATACTGAATTAGATGAACAAGGCAGATTTACTTATATCAAGTTTCGACACCCATTACAGGGTCATGCTCGAATAATTAGGGAGCATATCTAATTTTGATCCCTCACAATGTTCTAATTTATCTTATGCACAAACTGCCATTGATAAACCACATAGTATAACAAAGCATCCTCAAGCAATGGTGTAAAGACTAAACAATATTTCATAAAAATCGTATCAAATATTCAACTGTAGTTCGTATTTTCGAAAGTTCATGCTTTTTTTGACATAAGAAACTGACATTATCTCTGTTGTACTTGCCAACAGTTCCATATATAATATGGAACATGACAAGGTATTTCTGAAAGTTGAAGGTCCTAAATTCTCATTTTATGAACTAATTTTCTTTTTTTTTTTAGTTGATTTCCAAATCCAAACTGTACAAGCCTTATAGGCCATCCATGCAGATCTCCAAGTTCACTATAATCTGGTAGAAATTTAAACAATGCCCTGAAACTGGTTCTCCTGGCTGGAACTCATGAGCAATTAGCATCATCTGGACTAGAAGTAATGCAATATCGTACACTGAAGGCCAGAAACTGCTACATGACAATCTGATGATTAGTGTTTTTCTAGCTCATAAATCGGGTTGCCTAAAGTTATGGGATAAGTGTTCTAGTTTGAGTTCTTGCTAGACTTAACATTTCTCAAATTATTTTACTATATCACTTTAAAACAAATCAAAACTCCTAGCATCTAACTCAATATATAACAGGGGAGAAACAAAGTGTCAATCTTTCTCATGGAAATTAAAGGAAAGGCGACATTCATCTTAAAACACAAGCACAAGTTTCCAAGTAAAATATTCCTCAAATTAAAAGCAAAGAGTTTACAACGCAAGATTAACCTCAATTGTCAAGATCTCAATGAGCTAGCTCATCGGTATCAGAAAGAGAAAGCAATGATTCTAAGTGATGGAAATGAGCTAAGAAAATATCAAGTGGTATGCTGTTACCACACCATCAGCTACCATTCTCGAAGCTCAATGGCTTCTTCTTGGGTTCGGCCAAGCACTCATCCGGATCGGTGAGGATCTCCGAGATGAACTTGATCAGCGAGCAGAGCCCCCCCAAGAAATTGTGGTCGATGACACCATTCCCCTCCATCACATGAGCGAAATCCACGAGCTTAACCCTAACCCCGCCACCGGCCCTCCCGGCCTCCACCTCCTCCGTTTCGTACATCACCAAAACCGACGCCGAGTAGAAGTGGAACACCGTCTGGTCTTCGAACCACGCCTTGAGCTCCAGCAGCTGCGCCAGAACCCCGTTCGACCCCCCGTACACCGTGGAGGCGAAGACGCAGTCCGGCGGGTCCGAATCCGACGCCGGATTCGAGGACACGAACAGCCGCAGCGTTCGCCGGACGTCCTTGGCGGTGAACCGCCGGATGACGTCGCGATCGGGCTGCCAGAAGCCGGCGTCGCCGCCGTGGTGGATCCGGACGCCGGAGACGCGGAAGCCGAGGGCAACGCTGGTGCTGTCGCTGTCCTTCTTAAGGCACTTGTGGAAGTAGTCCACGGGGGCGGAGGGGCACCAGGTGCGAGCGCCGATCTTGAGGTCGAGGACGGAGGGACAGCGGAGGCCCGCGGCGAGGTCGTCGAGGACGAGGTGTGGGTGAGGGCCAGAGCCGTCGGAGGCGGGGAGAATCTGGGTGCCGTGGAAGCCCGGGAAGAAGGCGCGGACGTGGGGAGGGACGCGGGGGTCGGAGGAGAAGGAGGAGTAGAAGGCCACCTCGTGGGCCCCGCGGTCGTCGCCCTGGAGGGGCTTGTAGAAGAGTCCGGCGCCGTCCACGAAGGGCCCCAACTGGCCCTCCACGGCCCGGTGGCCGGCCACCTGGTTCTCCGGGGGCCTCAGCATCAAGTGTGGCGGCGCGCGGCACAGGTGATGGTCCCGTCTCGGTGGGGGTGCCAGCGCTTTCCTTCAGTGGACGTGCGTATGCAAGAAGCGTGCGTACGACGCGAACAGGGAAGACAAGTAATCAGGTTGAGGCGGCTAGAACCTCGCCTGTGGTTAGACGTAGTTCTTTTATAAATAAAAAATAGATAAATTACATTCCTGATCCTATTTGCCGTTCAGACGGACGCCCTGTATCATGCAATCGAACGTTGCTGTACCGGGTCGGATCCATCACTCGCACAGATGCCGCCGCTGCTCCCATGCAACGCTCACGTGCCATAAATTCCGCAAGACACTTATTATTACCGTAAACTGTACACTTCAAAAACAAAATGATCCGCTACTTACAAAAAAATTGTTAGAATAATTTATAAAATAAAATTTAAATTAAATAATTAAATTTTGATAAAAAAATTTCGATACTTAAGTCGATAAAAAATAGATAAGCAATAATTGAGAGAAATTTCTTGCTTTACTGTATCTTCAAAATTTATGATATTTATAAAGAAAATTTTTTATGAACGTTATGCCGTTCCATCTATTTCAACCCGCTAATAATATTTTGACAAGATTATGGCCGCTTTTTTATAACAAAAAAATTATCGCTGGTAGGATTGGGATGCCTTATTTATTCTCGCGAGTTTAGATGGAATAAAAAATAGTTTGCTCGTGGCTGTATCACAGCTGAATTATCGTTAGTCTGTAAAATGGGTCGCCGAGAATACGGGAGAACTGTTTTTCCAAGATGATTAAAAAGTCATGAACGTTATCCAAGCCATTATCAAACAGAACGGCTCCAATCTCCTATTGAAGCCCGACCTCTAGCTCGGAGGGTATCATGGTAAGTTCTTTGTTCTCAGGATGTTGACGTATGTGGATCGAGCCGAGGCATTTTGAGTACTGATCGGACGATCTGAGGTGTTTATGTTATCACCATAATACTATCCTCTAGTGCTTAGTCTAAGAATTAGATGAAAGGACTATTCTTAAGTAGCGCTTCAAATCGAACGATTTAAGCCTTTACTTTTTGTTGTGCTTTGCTATTTAGTCATTGATGATGTCACCCTTTTTGTAAAAGTAGCTACGATCGAGAGATCTATCCGACCATTGATCATTGAATAATTTAGTGAGGTGTTTGTTTGTCTTAATCTCCCTTCTTTTAAGTGAATCTGGAGAGCGTGCGAGAGAGCGAGAAGGGCGATCGTGATCGCGGCCCTTCTCATCTTCTTTATCCCTCTATTCAAAGTTTTTCTTCAAGAATTTCTAAGGCCAAATGGATCCTTCAATAGTAAAGAAGTTAAAAAGGTATCAGCTCGAAGGTTATGAATTAAGGTTTCATCTGCCCAGCCTTAAGCTTTCGAGAGTTTCACTATTAGGGTTTTGGATGCTGCTCCTCCTCTCATCCCAGCTGATAGAATAGGGGATGAACCTTTGTTGGCGATTGACCCACAAAATCCAGTGGAAGATGCCAAGGTTGAGCCGACGGACTTGGCGATGGAAGCTGCTACAGAAATGATTCTAGCAACTCATCCGGTGCGTGCCATCATGGATACGGTAGAGAATCTCCATGAGGGGATGATAGAGGCTGCGGAGATGGTTGAACTTTTTGATTCGGCTAGAGCGGTCAAGGTTGTTGAACCACCGGGATAGGACATTCCTATTTTTGATGCGCAACCAGCTGAGGTTCCGATGAAGGTTTCGAGATTAGCCCCTTCTTCTTCCTCAGCTGCCGATAGCCCTAAGATTGTGGCCGAGTTTCTGGGGTGGGCAACTTTTCTCTGCAAATAGGCGGGCTTTGGATGAAGAGGGCGCTCAACGTCAGATGATGAGTGCCTTCAGATCCTTGGCTCTAGTTAGTCATTACTTGACCAATTTTGCTGGGGTTTCCACCGGATCTTCATCTCTGGGACTTGTAGAAGTTAAGAAAGAGCTTGAAAGGTTTAAACATTTTTTAGAGTAGGAAAAGGCTGCTAATGCTGATTTGATCAAGGAGATCGACTGTTCCAAAAGGGCACTTTTCGAGGCTTAGGAGATGATCGGTCGTCAAGACGATGAATTAAGTAGAGCTTATCGGAGGATCAAAGTTCTTGAGAGGCAGAGGTCTAAAACCGAATGGGATTATCGTCGAGCTCATTATGACATTAAATGCCTAAGGAGGATGCTTGAGGAGAGGCAGAAGTTCGTCTTCCTCGAGGATCTGACAAGCGGCCAAATAAAAGGCCTAAATCTTCCAACATGGATCGTTATAAGGGGGAGATGGAGACCCAAAGTTTCCTCATCCAAAAGAGGGCCGATAACTCAAGAACCTTCAGCTGAACTTCCAGCAGTGAGAGAAAGGCTCAAACGATTGGAAATGACTGGAAATGACCTCATGGCTAAGGCCTGCAAGCTGAGGTTTTCTGCAGAGCTTTGAAAATTTTAAGGAGATTGCTTTGGCATATCTTCTAGCTGGTAGTGCTGAGTTTTTACAAATAGATTAATCGGATGAGAAATTGAGGTCTATCATACACTTTTATCTTGGAAGGTTTACAAGCGTATCCGATATCATTATGGGGACGAATAAGGTTGACTCGATCGTGCAGATGGAAGAAGTGGAGGTTGGAGAATGTCTTTTTGGGATGGATTATTGATAATAAAATTTTCCTTCTTTTTTTTTGTAAGTCAAATATGGCATTAAGACCTATAAATGGAATTTTTTTTTGCCAAAGTGATTAGCTTCTTCCTTTTGTATAATACTCCGAGCCATTTGATTTGGTTCCTAATCTGAACTGTATTTTTATCATTTTCAATGTGTCCGTCAGATAATTTGAAGAAATCTAAAAAAAATGGGATCAAAACCATCATTCGCATGCTAACTACTACAGCGCATCTTCACACAACTCTTCATAGGGTATGGTTTTGGCTGTCCGTATCGATTTGTCGTATCAACAGCAGAGGCTACATCTAATGCATGATCGTCGCGTGTCCGAATTGTATCGATTTTTGCTTCCCGCATTAATGCTCTAAGAAGATGAATCATTAGAAATCTCTATTGATCCGACTTGTATATAAGGTCCAGAAAAGATAAAAGGTTAAATTCCATTTTCGTCCGTTTGTCACGGGTCTTTCTTTTATCTATCTTCTTCTTCTCTCGATTCCCCTTCATTTTTTTCTTTCTGCAAAAGATTGCTTGTTTTGAGGGTTCCAAGTTTGCCCCATTGACTTTTTGATCAGAGATGATGGAGAGAAATTTAGTATTGATCCACAGCCAGTTTCACATTCCTCTAGGATTCCAACTTGAGGTTTCAAAGGTAGAGGAATGTGTTTGTAGCCCCCCTCCAGGTCGGATTGTCATATATAAGGAATGCTTCCGGGTTGGGTTAAGGTTTTCTCTTCACCCCTTCTTCATCGTTCTTTTTTATTTTCTTGAGTTGTCATTCTATTTGATGGTGCCGAATTCATGGCGGCACATCTGCGATTTCACTGTGGCATGCATTTTAGCTGGGGTGGAACCTACCATCATTCTTTTTCGTTAACATTTTACTGTTAAGAGGCATCCTGGAGCCTACGGTTGGTGGTACATGACTCCCAGAAATAGGAAGAGCATTCCCTCGCTGATCCGTGGTGCTCTTTCGATCGTTCACAATTGAAAAGAGTGATTCCAGTTTGTTTCTCATACTTTAGGCGAAGACTGGGATTTTGTAGATTGGGGGGAGCTCCAAGAAGTCTCGTTGAAAGATCTACCACTCAACCAATGCTTTAAATAGAATCTAAAAACTTTATGCACCTTCGAGATTCCTAAGTTGAAGGAGCTCCTATCCAAGCAAACCCTATTCAATATTGGCCTTAGTCAAGTTAGCTTCGAAGGTATATATCTATCTTTTGTACTTATTGTTCATTTAGGCCCTAGAATGTGACACTAATTAACTAACGCTGCGGATCATAGGGAAGGATCTGAGTCCATTAAAGTCATTGGATCTGAAGACTCTTCGAAAAAGGAAAGTAGATATGACTGGTAGTAGGTCTACTTGTGCCTGGGTCGAGCTTCTTTCGGTGCCACCAATATTTAAAATCAAGAAATTCAATTACCATAACATCGAGGATTTTTAGGTTATGCAGGCTCCACATGATTCGGATCCTCTGGCTCCTGAGGGGAGCCACCAGACCCCTATTTTGTTGAGCGAGATCATCTTGAGTTTGTCGGCTCTCGACATCTCCGATCTCTTTTTAAAAGAGGGGCCGACAAAGGGAACAGGAGCTTCCAAACTGCCACGGATGAAGTACAATTTACCGAGGCCACCATGACTCCTAGAATCACATCGACTGACACTTCAAAGGTTGCGCTGGGCAAAGTGCGGGTTTCCAAGGCTGCAGAAACTTTCGGGACTGCGCCAGCTAGAGTAGAACTTCATGCTTCTACTCTGGATGATTATGATTTGGCATGTAAAGCTTTTTCTGATTTTTTTTATCTTGTCGACGCATCCAAGCTATTGGCTAAGCCCTTGAAGACGAAAAAGCAAAAAGCCCTAGATTGCTTTATTTGGGTAAACCAGAAACATATACTGTTATGTCCCATTTTGATTTCTTTGCTCCGAGACTCATTGGCCATGAATTGTGTGTAATATTTTGGTAGCTTGCCCATTATTTAAATGGATTTATGGAAAACACTACTAATCTTTCGACCAAAGCATCAAGATTCGAGCTAGAGGCCTCAATGCTCAAAACAGTCAAAGATAAATTGCTAAAGGCAGTAGGGGAGGCTTCTGATAGAGCCAACGCTGTCGAGAAGAAAGCTCAGGATGCTGAGGCAACATTAGAGATCTATCAAAGAGAATGCTCAGTTATTGGGCATTAATAAGGCCTTAATGACTGAGGTTGAGAAGCTCAATGCTCGATCTGCCAACACCAAGACATCTAAAGCAGAGGCTTTGACCATGGCGAAAATGGCTGAAAAGAAAATGGCCATGTTAATGTGTGACATGGAAGCACGAGCTAAGATCTCTGTTTTAAGAGCTGTTTCAAGAGTTGTTGATAATTTTTGGACGTCGAAAGAATTCAAGGATGAGAAAGCTTTGTTTGTGCTCGATGCTTATGACGAGGAAAAACATGTCGTCCGAGATGAGGTGGCTTCCAGGTATTCAGAATTAGATCTAAGTTTTCTAAGCGAGGTCTTGGCAACTTCCACTATCGGCCTAAAAAATACCCCATGAGCCTTGTGTATGTTAGAATCTCTATATAGAAAAATTCTATGAATAAAATTTTCTTTATTTTTCATGATTTTTGCTTCTAATTTGATCTTCCTATTTCACTCTGATCCATGGACTTATGACTTCAGCCTAAAAAGCTTCAGATTATTTAATTTTGATTCGAGAATTCATGAACTAATTTTTTCGCTATTCATGTGCGTATTTGATGGGATGTACTCATTTTCCTATGCGGTGTTAAATGCGCATGATTCTATAAGCGTCATAATCGTAATCCTTATGAGAAGTCTGGGATACAGCTACGAGGCGATGGAAGTATCCAATTTTGAACTTCTACATGGCATGATTTGATACTTAACAATTATGATGGACTTTTCTATTTATAGTGGGCTTTCGCTATCCTATTCCTTCATCGGCGGTGTTGAAAATCATTTTGTAAAATGCCAACAAAGTGGCGTAATTCCCCAAAAGGGGATAAGGCTCTATTCCTTCATCGCGGTTACCGTCATCCATCTGGAGAGGCTGACAAGCGCTGGCTGGCTTCTAGCGGTTCAGAGATGCTGACGATGAATGTTCGTCGGAAGGACACTTTTACTCTCGATCTTGAGATCTTTATCATTTTGCTCCTCCTATCGAGGGTGGTCATTCTCTCAGCCCTAAGAGCTTTGTCACTGTTTCCTTGCCCAGCAAGGGTAGGGTCCAGTATTTAGTTTCTTGGGTGCTTGAGGTTGTGCCACCTTCATAGAGGAAGGTAGAAAAGGACGAGCCACCCCTTGGGAGTGACGGTTAGAGTTCCATCCCCTATCCTCAAAGCTTTTTTTAGTTTGTAGGATGCTTTGATGGATGTTTTGATGCAATCCTAAGCGTTTCCCCGAGGTATCTATCATGCATCTAGGTTATTGGAGGGCTCCTTGGTTCGAGACTTGGAAGAGTTAGATTCCAAGTGATCACTGCTTTAACCTCGACAGGATCATCTTCATTACCTCTAACTTGTGGTAGGCTTATCTCCTCTTTCTAGCTCGAAATCGGCTATGGTTTCATCAAAGACTAAAGCTCGATGCCATGAAAAGGTAAATGTTATGCGGACGGACTTCAATCCTCAGTGAGTTCCTAATCGATGTCATTTCTGAAGTGAAGCGGAGATGACATTGTTGCACCGAGATCTTGATTCATAGGACTCATTGTAGAAATTTTTATGACTTTTTCTTTTGGTCTTTTCTTGTAAATGCAATAGTGATGTTATTGCTCTTGTACGAACATTCTTTTATGAATGAACATGACTTTTTATTCTCTGTATATTATGTCTTGAAGTGGACTTCTGGTTGATTTTAATCTGAGAATCTTTTAATATGTGCTCCAGTTTTTAAAGAACTTCACACTGTTGGCTTAATTAGAGGATCATCTAGACCAAGCAGTTTCGATCCAAGGAATTTGTTGTAGGTTTGCTTTGATAAAATGGTCTTTCATTTGAGGTGGTTTTGATCTCACGAGTCTTCTGTAAGTTCGTTCCGATCGAAGGGACTTCAATTTGAAGCAGATCCATTCTGAGGAACCCACCATAATGAGATCCCGATCAAAGGGATTTTATGTTGAAATGGTTCCGATTTAAGGAATCCACTGTGTATTCATCTTGATCAAAGGGATCTTAGTTGAAGTGATTCCGATCTAAGAAACTCACTGTTAGTTCATCTCGACCAAAGAGATCTTCAGTTGAAGCAATTCTGATCTAAGAAACTCGCTGTTAGTTCATCCCAATCAAATAAATCTTTAGTTGAAGTGATTCTGATCTGAAAAATTCACTGTAAGTTCATCCCAATCGAAGAAATCTTTAGTTGAAGCAATTTCGATTCGAGAAATTTACTGTAAGTTCATCTCGATCAAAGGGATCTTTAGTTGAAGCGGTTTCGATCTAAGGAACTCGCTGTAAGTTCATCCCGATCAAATGGATCTTTAGTTGAAGTGATTCCGATCCAAGAAATTTATTGTAAGTTCATCCCGATCAAAAGAATCTTTAGTTGAAGCGATTTTGATTCGAGAAATTTGCTGTAAGTTTATTTCGATCAAAAGAATCTTTAGTTGAAACGATTCCAATCTTAGAAACTCGGTGTAAGTTCATCCCATCAAAATGATCTTCAGTTGAAGTGATTCCGATATGAAAAATTTATTGTAAGTTCATCCCAATCAAAGGGATCTTTAGTTGAAGCGATTCCAATATGAAGAATTCCCTGTAAGTTCATCCCAATCAAAAGGATCTTCAATTGAAGCAATTTCAATCCGAGGAATTCGCTATAAGTTTATCCTGATCAAAGGGATCTTTAGTTAATTTTTTGCATATACTTGCTGGAGAATTTGGAGAATGAATTTGTAAACTCATTTATTGATTCGAATTATTGATAGTACATGCGAAGGTTGGCCAAATTCCATGGCTTGGAAAGTAAAGTCTCATTGAGTCACTTCAGTCGGTAAGTTCCTGGTCGCACCACCTTGTCGACTTGGTAGGGACCCTTCCAATTAGATGAAAGCTTTTCTTGTTCAGTGGGCTGTGAGACTTCAGCTCTTCGGAGGATGAGATTGCCTATTCAAAATTCTTTGGCTTTGACATGAACATTGTAATACTTGGACACTTTCTATTGATAAGCAGCCATTCTCATCGTAGCTCATTCCCTGTTCTCCTCGATGAGGTCGAGGTTGGCTTAGAGCCAAATAGGATTGGTATCTTCATCATACTCCTCGATTTTGAACGAAGGAAGCCCGAATTCTACTCGTATAATAGCTTCTACCCCAAATGCTAAGTTGAATGGCATCTCGCCGGTATGGACTCCTTGCATCGTATGGTAGGCCCAGAGGACATGATAGAGCTTTTTTGCCCACAACTCTACAGTCCGATCTAATATGGCTTTAAAACCTTGCAAGAGAGTCCTATTAGTGACCTTCACTTCTCCATTTGCTTGTGGGTAGCCTACTGAAGTGAAGTGTTGCTCTATCCCGTGGTCCTCACAAAATTCATAAAGTTGGGCGCCACTGAACTATCTGTCGTTTGATGGATGTGCACATAGGATTTCTAGCTCTACTTTCAAATTTTTTTTGAAAAATATATGCAGCAAAAATAATTATTAATCTAATTAATAATAAGAGCTGCAGATCTAATCTAAAAATTCTATGCAATACAAGATCTAATGTAATATATATGCATGCATGAAATCTGAAAATAAAAATAATTAATAGTAAAACTATTTTACTGCTCTATGTGTTCAGAACACGTTATCTTTTCATGGATAATCGAACTCCCCAATCTGATCTCCTCGGTGTAGATTTGATCGCTGCGATGTAGCCACACACGTGTCTGACCTTCATGGATAATCCACATGAGATCCTAATCCCAATCAGCTCTTCTCAAGTGCTAGCTCGATGCAGGATCCTTCGACGGCTGATGTAGATCAAACTACTTTGATCTTCTTCACAGGGTCTTTGAATGCTCTAGATTCCAATGAATGTAGGAGAGACATAGAAGAGGTTTTCCACTAAGATTTGTGAACTCAAGACCCTCGTAGCTCACAATTTGAAATCCCAAATCTTTGGTAGAGATCCTAGGATATGCACTTACCCAAAATCCCTTGCGCCAAGATCTCACTTTTTTTCTAGTTTTCTCACATAGAGGATGGGTTCACGCATGTAGAGAAACTTTTTCTCTTCTCTCATTTTTTTGTGCACATACCCAAAAATCTAGATTTTATGGAGGCACACAAAAAATGGCGTGAGGGATTTAGATAAGATGAGGTGGTTTGCAATTCAAACTCAAACTCCTTTGAATTTGAATTGCAACCAATCTATACTTATCTAACAAGGGCGTCAGAAGGGAAGACACACGTGCTCCCTTGCGTGGAAAACTTCACGAGAAACAAATTTTCTCGTGATGAAAGGTTTGGTGCAAATCTTGATGAGGTGGCGCATGGGAAGACTAGTCAAACCAATCTTATAAATTCTTATCCAATTAAACCAATCCAAACTAATTTGGTTAGGCCCAATTAGACTAGATTAAACCCAACTTATTTAGATTTAATTAGGCTCAGTCAAATCCTAATCAAATCAATAATTAATCAAATCCAACTCCTGATCAAATCAAGGATTAAACCTCCTCAGTGATTAAATCATCTTATAACATAATCAAGTCAAATCCAAATGAATCCAATTCAATTGGACTTAATCCAAAAATTAATTACTTAATCAAATTGAGTCAATTAGTGATCAAATCATTAATTGAACTTCTCTAGATTAGCTATCAAATTAGATAGGAATCTCTAGTGTGTAATCCCGTAGGTTCAAACCTAAGCCAGTATCACAAGAATCAATTTTCTGTATTAATCGAAGTGCCATCTAATAATGGTATCCAAAGTTCGAATAGGCCGAATAGTGCAATAGCAATATTCAGAACCTACATGAATATGATTACCATATAATTCATCCTTTTAATCTCTATGTATAGGATGACTCCGAGTTAAACTGTCAATCCTGAAAGATACATCCAAATCGTATCTCAAAATAATTAGTCCCATGACCCCTCACTAGGACTATCTTGGCCAACGCTTTGCTAAATTAAAACACTATTGAACACAGCTCTTGAAAGCAGGAGTGGTCAATCCCATATTGACTCACGCACCGACTATTCAAGTACTTAACTATACCTAAAAATCTTTTATCACTGAATTAAAAATTCAGATAGTCCAACACCAAAGTACAGTGAGTTGCTTAGAAGTTACCATGGTGACTCAGGTCAGAGGGACACTTATACCCATATTCCATCAAAGCAATTTATGATAGCAAAAAAGCTCTAGAGTCGATCACGTTCAGTGCAGATGTACTCCTATATCTCACATGCATGTCATACCAAAGTCTTCACACTCCTCGATTAAGAGGACAACCAATCTATATGGCACACAACGATCTATATTCGATAAACGTTGTCATCCTTCGTAATGACATATCAATTGATCGCGAACACATTTAAGGAGTAAATGATAAATCCTTCTTTGTCGATTTTAAATAGTTCTAAGAACTTCACCATAATAGATAGGAGTTCATTAGAAGATATAAGATTTATAATGAAAAAATTAAAATAATTTTGATTTAATTAATAATTTATATACATGTTCAAGAATTAGTTCAACCATCAACAGACTGATGATTGGCTTTGGGACACCATTTCTAACAATCTTTCACTTAGACTAAAGCCAATCGATGAGTATCGAATATCCATCTTCGACTTGAAGTCATCGAACTCTTTCACCATAACAACTTTAGTGAATGGGTCAGTCAGGTTCTCCTTCCTATCGATCTTCTGAAGATCAATATCACCTCAATCCATGATCTTTCAGATAAGATGGTAGCGGTGCAGAATATGCTTTATCCACTCGTGTGCCTTTAGTTTTTTCACCTGAGCAATAGCTCTAGAGCTATTGCAGAAGAACAAAACTGGACCATCAAGGGAGGAAGCTACTTTAAGCTTGGTGATGAACTTTCTTAGCCACACCGCTTTTTTAACAGCATACGATACAGCAATATACTCCGCCTCATAAATTGAGTCGGCCATGGTTTACTGCTTGAAATTTTTTCAGCAGATAGCTCTACCATTAAAGGTAAACACATATCCCAACATACTCTTATTGTCATCGTGATCAAACTAAAAATTGAAGTCTGTAAACCCCACAAATCTCAAGTCTGACTCACCATAAATAAGCCACTGGTCCTTAGTTTATCTTAAATACTTCTGGATGGTTTTAACAACCTTCTAATAGTTCTTTCTTGGATTAGATTGGTATCTACTCACTATCCCTAGAGATTATGCCACATCTAGTCGCGTACATTTCATGGCGTATATGATAAAATTCACTACCAAAGCATATGAAATTTTACTCGTATGCTCTCTCTCTTGAGATGTCGTTGGATAATTTTTTTTCAAGAAAAAATTTCATGGCTTATCAGTAGATAGTTCTTATTAAAATTCTCAATGCTGAACCTTTTTAGCACAGTATCAATGTACCTAGACTGGGATAACCCAAGAAATCTTTTAGATCTATCTCTATAGATCTTCATTTCTAGGATGTAGAAAGCTTCTCCCAGATCCTTCATGAAGAACTGTGATGACAGCTAGATCTTTATTTCTTATAATATAGGGACATCATTACCGATTAAGAAAATATCATCCACATACAAAATAAAAAATACAATCACTGGATCATTAGTCCACTTATATATGCAGGGCTCTTCTTTATTCTTAATGAAACCATATGTTTTGATCATCCTATCAAAATGTATGTTTCAACTCCGAGATATCTGCTTCAGTTCATAAATGGATCTTTGAAGCTTGCACACCTTAGACTCATCTATGGTTGTGTATCCTTCAGGTTGTATCATATACACCTCTTCATCCATCTCTTCATTCAAAAAGCCTATTTTTACATCCATCTACCAAATTTCATAGTCCAGATGGATAGCTATGGCAAGAATAATCCAAATGGACTTGAAAATTATCATAGAAAAAATATCTTATCATAGTCAATACCATAATGTTGATGATATTTCTTGACAACCGATGGACTTTATAGATCTTCATCTTTCCATCTGCATCTTTTTTTCTTTTGAAGATCCATTTACAACCTATGGGTTTTATCCCTTCAGGTGGGTCAACCAATGTTCATACATCATTGATCTTCATGGACTTTATTTCGAATCTCATAGCCTCAAGCCATTTTTCAGAGTTGGGTCTCTACATTGCATCTATGTAGGTGATTGGATCCTCATCATTCTCATCTAGCTCAACAAGATCTTCATTTTGGATCAAGAAACTATAATATCTATCCAGCTGATATGGTACTCTATCAAATTATCTTAAGAGTACAAGTTCAGTAGGCTCCGGATTTGATCTAATCAAATTCGATTCAAATTTAGCTACTTGTGTTGATTTTTTCACCTACCAAACTTTTTTGAGTTCGACCTTAGAGGCATTAGTTCCTTCACCAAGAAACTCTTTTTCTAAAAAGACTGTCTTAAGGCTAACAAACATCTTTTGTTCATCAGCAAGATATAAGTAATATTCTTTGGTCTCTTTTGGATATCCAATAAAGCTACACTCATCAGACCTAAGTCTGAGCTTGTCCATTGCTAAATATTTAACATAAGCCGAATATCCTAAATCCTAAGGTGCGAGAGTACTGGCTTATGTCCTGTCCACATCTCGTATGGTATTTTAGCTATAGACTTACTCAAAATTCTATTCAGAATATAACAACCTGACTCCAGCATATATCCTTAGAAGAAGATCGATAGATCAGTAAATTCCATCATGAATCGAACCATATCCAACAATGTTCGATTTCTCCTTTTAGACATATCATTATGCTATGGTATTTCAGAAGGAGTCCATTGGGAGAGAATTTTATTCTTCCCTAAATATGTCAGAAACTCATTGAAAAGGTACTCACCCCTTCAATCAAACTGAAGAGTTTTAATACTCTTTTCAGTTTGCTTTTCTACCTCATTATGAAAAAGTTTGAATATTTTAAATGACTCTGATTTATGCTTCATTAAGTAGACGTACCCATACCTAGATAGATTATCCATGAAGGTTATAAAGTAGAAATATCCATCTCTAACACTTGAGCTCATGGATCGATATACATCAATATGTACCAAACCTAAGAGTTCATTGGCTTTCTCACCCTTTTTAGTAAAAGATGACTTGGTCATCTTTTCAAAAAGACAGGACTCATAGGTCAGAAGTAATTCACAATCACTAATTGCAAGAATTTCTTCTTGAGCCAATCTGTTTATTCTATTTTTGTTGATGTGACCTAGCCTATAGTGCCAAAGATAGACATATGATGCATCATCTAATCTACGATGTTTACCAAAGGATTGGACCACGTTAATAGGTTGTGATAATAAATATATTTTATTATTCAATTATCCAACATAAACTGTAATATCATTCAAAGTAACATTACAAAAAATTACTTTTATTGAAAATTGATAACTATTTTTGACCAAAAGGCCTATAGAAATAACATTCAATAAAAAACTTGGACAAAAGTGATAATCACTATAACAACTCTATAAGAATTGATTATAAGATTCATGATTTCTAAAGCTAGAACTGAAATTTATCTTTCATCTTCAATATTCAGGAACCTCTCGTCTTCACTAAATCTTTTACTGACCTAAAAATTCTGCATTGAATTTCAAATATGATAAAGGTTTTTGGTATCTAATATCCAGACAGTAGTATTACAAATTGAGAAGTTGTAAGATGTTATCATATAATTATCTTACCCAGCAACTACTTGCTTCTTCCTCGATCTGTTCGAATCCAAAGAGGCAATGTACTGAGGATAGTTCCTCTTCCAATGTTCTTGCTTCTTTTACTTCTTGTAAAAGAAGCATCCCACCTGACTCTGGTCGGGCTTGCACTTCTTGATCTGACCCTGTGCTAACATCCCAACATGTGGCTGCACCTTTTTGTTCTTCTTCTTCATATTCTTTTTTTTCTTTCTTAAAGGATCGAGGATCAGAAGAAGATCCTTCTACTATATTCACCGACTTTTTTTGGAGCTAGTGATCCTTTTCAAAATTCTGCAGTAACCCCAATAAGCCATGGTAGTTCACTGCAGGCTTTGTCATTCTAAAATTAGTAAGGAATGGAAGGAAGGACTTGGGCAAAGAATTTAGAATTGCATCCTTCCCAAGCTACATGCTCATGTAGGAAAAAGCCCAGCTTACTCAGACATTCAATCATCTCGATCATGTGCAATACATGATCAGTGACTGATGCCACATCCCTCATACGAGCGTTGAAAATGGCATAACTAATCTTGTGCCTTTCAATATCGTCAGACGTGCCAAAAAAGTCATTCAATATTTAAAGCATCTCTTCGGACTAGACATTATCGAATCTGCGGCTGAACTCATCATTCATTACAGCCAATATTAAGCACCGAACGATGGTGTGATCATTGAGCTACTTCTGATAAGTGTCTCTAACCATCCCTCTAGCATTCAGAGCTGGCTCCTTAGGTGTCGGATTAGTCAATACATACAAGATCCATTTATTCTCTAGGATGATTTTCAACTTTCGATATCAGCTAGCGAAGTTGGATCCCATGAGTTTGTCATTATCCAACAATGATCGAAGCGACAAGGTAGTGGACATTTTTGCATTAAAAAAAAATCATAGACCTAATTAGTATATAAATTATTTATTTTAAAGATTTGAACTTTAGTCTAAAGATTCTTTCATTATTTTATACGAATCAGTAGCCTCTACCTTCAATTCAAGGAATTACTCTTAATTTCTTAATGGATACTAAAATCCACAGGCTACACCAAAGCCTAATTTTGGTTGGTCAATTCATGTGCATCTATGGATAGGTTCATAACTAATTATTTCTTTAAATAACTTCTAGTATTTTTTAATTTTATCTCAAAAATCTAATCAATAGGTTTTGGCCTTCACTGAAATAATCCAGTTAAGTCCAACCATTAACATGACCATATTTAGTACATCAGACCAACAAATGATTAGGTCTAACTTGGATCGACCAACCTGACCATCATTAGAAAGACACGACCAAATTATCATATTATAAATGATAATTTCATTAGTCAATAAGCACTAGATCTTTGGACCTTCAATGATTATTAAACTAATAGACTCATTATCACTCAACTTAATGGAAGGCTATAACTTAGTTATCATCATAACTTTATCATTTTAAGGATCTAATAATTTTAAAAAATTTAATTAATTAATTTTAAAAAAAAAAATAAATTGATCAGTCAATTTTGATCCTACCACTGACTTCACCAAGTCAGATAAAAAAGAATCTAATTCAAGATGGCATTATGAGCACCTACATTAGTCACACTGATTTACCTAATTGACATGGGTGAGTCTAAATCACCAAGTGGTTCAATCAAATCTTAATTCATCAGGATGGCTAGGTAAGCAAGATCAGTGAAAGAAATATGTCATTAACTCATCAAAGATCGAATCAATAGGAGTAGCTCTCAATTAAAAACCACTAGTCTTTACTGCCAGACTTATCTTAGATACCATATATTCATTAGTTTCAATTAGATCAATCTAGCAATTTTGGGTTCGATCGCATAGCCATGAATCAAGTCCATTTAGTCCTCGTTTAAGGCATAGACTTGACCAACTACAACTATTATAATTAAGTCTAAGAGTTCTTGACCTAATCTAAATCAATATTTGGTTAAATTTGATCAATTACTCTAATTTAGTCCATTCTTTAACTAACTTTAAGTCTAACCTAATTAATAGACCTATTCGACTAATCCAATAATCCACATTTTATGATCTATGACTTAGAATCTTTAATTCATAATTCTAGATCCTAATTCATAATACTTAATTCTTAATTAAGTTTTAGACTGAGGGTTGGGATTCAGCATTTTAAAAATATTTTTTAATTTTTTTAAAAGATTTTTTATAATTTAGCACTGTTTCACTAAATAAATCGACTCATTTTAAAAATGGATTAGCTTGTTTGTATAAAATGGGTCAGCTTATTTTACAAACAAGCACTAGTTGTAGGTTTGATCATATAAAACCAGCCATTTAACAGGTTCAGCCAACTTCTCAATCGAGCGAGCTCAGATCCCGTCCAAGCTGATCCGAGCAGAAACCAAGCTAACTCAATTCTTGAGATAGCCAACTCGAGCAGAAGGCCAGACCGCCAAGCTGGCTCGAATTTCATCCAAGTCATCCCGAATAGAAGCCAAGCCAGCCCAGTTCCTGACCAAACTAGCTGGGATAGAAGGCCAGAGAGCCTATATCAGGCTAGCATGCTGGTCAAGCTAGCTCGATTTTTGAGATAGTCGTCTCGATCGGCAAACAAAATTTTTTCAAGATTCTGTTTAGGTTTAATCTAAATCTATGTATACTATATAAAAATTATGAAATAATTTAGATCTAATCTAAATATTAACTCATGATAAAATTTAGATTAAATCCTTCAAACACATCATAAAAACTATTAGATCTAATCTAAAGTTTTTATGATCAATTTTATAGATCGCAACGTACCAGGACAACCTCTCCACTGTAAGGGATAAATCTTACAGCAAGACAACCTACAGTCCGTACGATCAGAGTTTTTATTTTTTTAAATCAGATTATTATTTAAATCTAATCTAAAAAAATAATCCAAAGATGCATATATAATACATTAAAGAACATGTTGCTCTAATACCATTTGATGGATGTACATGCAGAATTTCTAGCTCTACTTTCAAATTTTTTTAAAAAAATATATATAGTAAAAATAATTAGTAATCTAATTAATAATAAGAGCTACATATCTAATCTGAAAATCTTACACAATATAAGATCTAATATAATATATATGCATGCATGAAATCTGAAAATAAAAATAATCAGCACTAAAACTATTTTACTGTTCTGTGTTCAGAACACGTTATCTTTTCACGGATAGTTAAACTCTATAATCTGATCTCCTCGGTGTAGATCTGATCACTGCAATACAACTACATATGCATCTGGCCTCCATGGATAATCCACATGAGGCCTTGATCTCGATCAGCTCTTCTCGAGTGCTAGCTCAATGCAGGATCCTTCGACGGTTGATGTAGATCAAACTACTTTGATCTTCTTCACAGGATCTTCGGACTCTCCAGATCCCAATGAACATAGAAGAGACATAGAAGAGGTTTTTCACCAAGATCTAAGAAACTCTCATATCTCATAATCTAGAATTTTAAATCCTAGGTAGAGATCCTAGGGTATGCACTCATCCAAAATCCCTTGCACCAAGATCTCTCTTTTTTTGGTTTTCTCACGTAAAGGAGGAGGGGTTTACGCACATAGAGAAACTTTTCTCTTTTCTCATCTTTTTTTGCGTATGCCCAAAAATCCAAATTTTATGGAGGCGCACAAAAAATGACGTGAGGGATTAAGATAAGATGAGGTGGTTTGCAATTCAAACTCAAACTCCTTTGAATTTGAATTGCAACCAATCTATACTTATCTAACAAGAGCGACGGAGGGGAGGATGCACACACTCCCTTGCATGGAAAACTTCACGAGAAATAATTTTTCTCATGATGAAAGGTTTGGCGCAAATCTTGGTGAGGTGGCGCATGGGAAGACTAATCAAACCAATCTTATAAATTCTTATCTAATTGAACCAATCCAAACTAATTTGGCTAGGCCCAGTTAGACTAGATTAAACTCAACTTTTTTAGGCTTAGTTAAATTTTGATCAAATTAAAAATTAATCAAGCCCAACCCTTGATCAAATCAGGGATCAAACCTTCTCAGTGATTAGATCATCTTATAATCTAATCAGATCAAATCCAAATAAATCTAATTCAATTGGACTTGATCCAAAAATTAATTACTCAATCAAATTGAGTCAATTAGTGATCAAATCACTAATTAAACTTTTCTAGATCAGCCATCAGATTGGATAGGAACCTCTAATGTGTGTGATCTCGTAGATTTAAATCTAAGCCGATAGCATCGGAACCAATTTTTTATACTAATCGAAGTGATCATCTAGCAATGGTACATGACATTCGGATAGATCGAATAGTACAATCATAACATTCAAAACCTATGTGAATATGGTTATCGCATAATTCATCTCTTTGATCTCTATGTATAGGATGACTTAGAGTTAAACTATCAACTTTGAAAGATACATCCAAATCATGTCTCAAAGCAATTAATCCCCTAATCCCTTACTAAGACTATCTTGGCTAAGGATTTGCTAAATTAAAATATTATTGAATACAACTCCTGAAAGCATGAGTGGTCAATCTCATCTTGACTCACGTACTGACTCCTCAAGTACTTGACTGTATTCAGAAATCTTCCATCACTAAGTTAGAAATTCAGATAGTTTGGTACCAAAATATAGTGAGTTGCTTGAAAATCATCGTGGTGATCTTAGGTCAGAGAAATATTTATACCCATATTTCATTGGAGCAATTCTTGACAGCAGAAAAGCTCTGGAGTCAGTGAGATTCAGTGCAGATATATCCCTACATCTCACCTATATGCCATACTAGTATTTCCATATTTCTTGGTTAAGAAGACAATCAATCTATATGGCACACAATGACCTATACTCGATAAACATTATCATCCTTGATAATAATGTATCAATTGATTGTGAATATATTTAAGAACTAAATAACAAATCCTCCTTTATCTATTCTAAATATTTCTAAGAATTTTACCACAACAGACAGAAGTTCATTAAAAGATGTAAAATTTATGATGAAAAAGTCAGAATAATTTTTATTCAATTAATAATTCATATACATGTTCAAAAATTAGCTCAACCATCAACAAACTGATGATTGATTTTGAGACACCATTCTCAATATCATTGTCGGAGATCAATACTTTGAAAAGACCGTATCGACAGATGATCAACTTTCAAATGAAATCCTGGACCTTCGATTTTGTGATTTGAGCCATGGGTTCGGCTTCGACCCACTTCGTAAAGTAGTCGATGGCCATCATAATGAATTTACGCTAGCCCGAGGCTCGAGGTAATGGACCTAGGATGTCCAATCTCCATTGGATGAATAGCCATGGAACTTCAATTGGGGTTAGAAGTGCTGTCGATTGACCCTGGATTCGATCGTTCCATTGGCATTGTTTACATCTTCTAACAAAATTCTATGCATCCTATTGCATTATCGACCAGTAATATCCTTACCGAAGGATTTTATAAGATAAAGACCGACACCCCACGTGACTTCTACAAGTCCTCTCATGGACTTCACGCAGAGCATAGTCAGCTTCGGATGGGCGCAGACACTTTAGGAGAGGTAGGAAGAAAAACCATTTATACAATTCATTGTTGAGCAATACATATCTAGCGGTTTTATTCTTGATCTTCTGGGCTTCTTTTTGGTTAGGCGGCAACTCTTCTGCCCTCAAGTATTTTAGAATAGGATTCATTCAATAGGATTCTTCATCAATTTGCTGAACAGTGGCAGGCTCCTCTAAGCTCAAAGCTTTTAAGATCTCAAAGTAGGCATTTTTATTTAAGTCGATGGGCAACAAGGATGCCAGCTTGGATAAAGTATCGACTCTAGTGTCTTGCGCCTTGGGGACCTATTGAATATTAAAATGTTAGAAGAGTGAAATAAGATCTTTTATCTTTTGAAGATATTTTTTTCATGTTCTCTTTTCAAGCTTCGTACTCTTCTTTGATCTGTCTGACCACCAATTGAGAATTACTGAAGATCTTCAGACATTAGGCTCTAATTTCTTTCGCAATCTTTAGCTCGACAATCAAGGCTTCATCCTCCACTTTGTTATTGGTAGTCGAAAACTCAAAGCATAAAGCATATGCTACCACTTCTCCTTCTGGACTGGATAGAATGAGTCTGGCTCCTAACTCTGACAAGTTTAATGATCCATCGACACGTAGGGTCCATGCCTCTTCTGCATCTGACCTCAAGTTTTTATCATCTTTTGAACCTATGGGGTCTTTTGATCTATCTTTTAAAGTTTCTTTCAGGGCTCCTGCATCTGGGGTAGTACATTCAAGGATAAAGTCGGTCAGGATTTGAGCTTTGATAGAAGGCCTCGATCGATAATGTATATCCAGTTTTGAGAGCTTCAGTGCCCAGTTCGCGATCCGACCTGAAGTGTCAGGGCGATATACGACCACTCTTATTGACTGATTTGTGAGCAAAATCATGGTATGGGCCTAGAAGTAGGGTCGAAGCTTTCTCGCAGTGATGACCAATGCGAAGACTAGCTTTTCTAGTTTAGCATATCTGGTCTCTACATCATGGAGGAACTTACTGACATAATAGATGGGCTTTTGAAGCCATCCTTCTTCTCAAACAAGGACTGTGCTAACAGCCACCGGTGAGGCGACCAAATATAGCAGGAGCTCTTCACCTGACTGTGGTTTAGTAAGCAGAGGTGAGGAGCCAAGATATCTCTTTAATTCTTCAAAAGCCTTTGAGCATTCCGGGATCCATTAAAAATTCTTTGGCTGTTTGAGGATCTAGAAGAATGAAAGGCATCTTTCGACCGACCTGAAAATGAAATGGTTAAGAGAGGATATTTTACCAGTTAGACATTATACCTCTTTAACTATTTTTGGTGATGACATTTTCAGGATTGCCTTGATCTTCTCTAGATTTGCCTCAATGCCTCTGCGGAAAATCATGAAGCCGAGAAACTTGTCGGCGATCACTCCAAAAGCATACTTCATAGGATTCAACTTCATCTAGTATCGGCGAAGCATGTTAAAAGTCTCTTGAAGGTCCTCAACATGATCTAGCATTGCTTGATTCTTAACCAGTATATCATCAATATATGCCTCTATATTCTTTTCAATCTGATCTTTGAAAATTTTATTTACTAGCCTTTGATACGTGGCTCCTGCATTTTTCAATCCAAAGGGCATCATCCTGTAACAAAAGAGTCCACGGTCAATTATAAAGACTATTTTCTTCTCATCTTCGAGGGCTATCCGAATTTGATTATAGTTGGAAAAGGCATCCATGAAACTGAGAAGCTCATACCCTGAAGTGGCATCAAGCAGTGGGTCAATTCGAGATAGCAGATAACTATCTTTCAGGTAGGCCTCATTCAAATCGGTGAAGTCGAACATATATGTCATTTTTCATTCGCCTTCTTTACCAAGATAACGTTCGCCAGCCAGTCGAGGTATATCGCATCTCTAATGAAATTGGCTTTAATCAATTTGTCCAGCTTCTCAATGATGGCTTTCTAGCACTCCAGGGTGAAACTCTACTTCTTTTGTTTGATTGGGTGATGAGTTAGGTCCATCTTCAAGTGGTGGGCCATTACTTCTGGATCGATTCCAGGCATGTCTACGACTGACCAGGCAAAAAGGTTCGTATTCGCCTGCAAAAGAATGATTAGTTGGTTTTTTGTTACCTGGTCGAGGCATGAACTGATCTTTACGGTCTGAAGAGGATTCTCCTTCTTTAGTGGGATCTCAGGAGCTCATCAAATGATTGAGCTCGATTTTCAGCCAAATCATCTCGAGCATCCAACCCTATTGGGAGTTCGGGTTGGGGCTTCACTTCCTCCCCTGCTTGAAGTTTGGCGGCAAAACATTATCACACCATAGTTTGGTCACCTCGAATCTTCTCCACTCCATGGGCTGTTGGGAATTTGACTATCGAATGGTAGCTGGACACCATGGCTCTTAGTGTCCAGAGACTGGATCGTTCGAGGATAGCATTATAAGCTAAGGAAAGCTTTACGATGAGAAAGTCTATAGGAATAGTCACTTGCTGAGGTGGAGTGCCTACTGTGATAGGCAGCTTGATTATTTTCTCCAGAATTATTAAGCTTTCGAAGCATCCTTAAATCGATGTATTAAATTTATTTAGCCAATTAGAAGAGAATTTCATTCAAAAAAAGTAGCAAAGTACAAAATAACAACTGAGCTTCCATAATCAATAAAAAAATGATGTACCTTATAATCGGCAATATTTAGAAAAACAACCACTATATCATTATACAGTTATTGTACACCTTCTACATCCTGCTCAGTGAAAATTATTGCCTCTCCGAGTCTATTCCCGTGCCTCGATCTTTTTGCCACCACCATCTCGAATAACCTCCCAATGATCATGTGAATTTTGTTGCAGAGAGGTCGTTCTTCAGTTATTGCTGGCTCTCCTACCTCCTACGCAGGTATTGACATTGGGTACTGGGACTAACAATGCAATTGTCGAACTCTAGAAGGAGGCCATCATGGGAGAGTCCTCCCACGAATGAAGTGTTGCAGCCTTTCTTCCTGAATGAGCCTTTCAATGGCATCGTGGAGGAGGTGGCAATTTTCTATATCATGGCCATAGTCATAATGGTAGAAACGGTACCTTGTTGGATCGTGATGCTCAGGGTTCATCCGCATCTTTGAAAACTGAGGAAGCTCGTCTTGAATCTGCATTAAAATCTTTCTCCGGATGATGTTCAGAGGCGTATAGTTATGATAATGCCTCGATAGAGACCGCCGTCGATCTCTCCTTTGGAGACTTGGAGATCGATGGTTTTGGAATGAACCTCCGCCTTTCTGCTTCCTGGGTGGAGATCGAGAGCGCTGGCGATAGACCTCCTTCTTTGGTGGGAGGTGCTCCTTATTTGATCCTACTGGAATAGCATTGGCAAGAGTATCCTCAGCAAAAGCCTCTTCGATGTTGGTATACTTTCTGGCCCACTCCAGTATACAAGTATAGTTTCGAGGAAAAAACTTTATTAATGACTTCTTCAGGTCATTCCTCAACAATCTACCCATAAAGGTGGTTACCGCAATCGACTAATCCAGATCGCGAACTTTCAGAGTTTTCGCATTAAAGCAGCTCACACAAGAGCAGATCGACTTCCCCTCCTACTGGATGGTATTCAAGTAGTCAAACTGCTTCTACTGCTTGCGGCTGCTGATGAAATACATAGCCAAGGATCGGCTTAACTCTTCAAAAGAATGGATCGAGGCTAGTTTTAGACTGAAATACCATTGCTGGGCCACTCTCTTGAGAGTGGTGGAAAATGCCAAACAAAGAATGGCATTCGATGCTTCTTGAAAGAGAAATACTGCCTTGAAGATTTCTATATGATCGACGAGATCGAAAGTCCCGTCATAAGTCTCAAGCTGGGACAGCTTAAAGTTTGGTGGCAGAAACTTCTTCATAATCTTCTCATCAAAGGGAAGCTCGCCGCTGAGCCCATCAAAGGATTGAGAAGAAGAAGCTTTATTTAGAGCTTCAAGCTTCTTATCGAACTCTTGAAGCTTCTTTTCAATGATCAAATTCTAAGCGGTATAGGCTTTAGACTATTGAGGAGAGCAGCAGCCGAGGGTCGAATCGTACCCAAATTATGGGCTAGGAGATCGTCGATGGATCTGCCTCCTCTTTGGACTCTGAGAAGGTGCCCGAGGAGGCTCGACCTGCTACTATGGTCGGAAGAGTGGTGGTTGAAATGGCACCATGGTCGGGGGCATGGTTGAAACCACCGGAGAGAGTTAGGCTGCACCATAGAAGATGGTGTAGGAGTAGCCTGACTCGATTACGATGCCATTGGAGAAGGTGCGAATATAGTTTGAACCGCCTGAACGACGGCCGTCAGAGTCTGAACTTACTAAAGGAGCAGGTTGAACTAGTCCATTGTAATAAAAACCAGTTGAGCCAATGGAGAAGCTTCTACCACCGAGGACTAAGTATGATCATCAGCCCGAAGATCTGCTTGTTGGAAAGTAGTTGCATCTGCGATGTCATTAAGACATAACGATACTTTCTTGGATAGCATTTTCAAAAGATGGCTCTTCTTCTATCTGTTGTTGTTGAAAATTATGTGCTTCGAAAGCAAAGCAGTTGACTGCTCACAGGAGGTGATGGAGTGACTTGCAAAATAAAGTTCGAATCGAAGGATTGAACTTCGGCGAGAATCCTCCGACGTTCAAGTCAATAGAGAATAGATGAGCAACAACAAGTTCTCTGAGAGAGATTTCTTACTTACCTAAGTTCTCAAAATTTTTAGAAAAAATCTTTTACGGACGTTATGCTATTTCACCTATTTTGGACCGCTAATAATGTTGTGGCAAGGTTAGGATCACTTTTTCAAAATGGGAAGGTTGTCGCTAGCAGGATTGGGATGCCTTATCCGCTTCCATGAGTTTAGAAGAAGTGAAAAATAGCTTGTTCGTGATGTATCATAGCTGGATTACCGTTAGTCCGCAAAATGGATCGTCGAGAATGCGAGGGAATTGCTTATTTGAGGTGATTCAAAAGTCATGAACATTATCCAAGCCATTATCCAAGCCATTGCCAAACAGGCTCAAGATGTTGATGTATGTGGACCGAGTCAAAACATTCCGGATACCGATCAGACAATTTAAGGCATTTACGTTACCACATCTAGCATAGAATAGAATATTTGAATGTCATCTTATGTGTTGCTTTGGCCAAAAATTTATACCATCCCAGTGCTACAACCAATATAACGAGTAGACTTAATCAATTCTTTGCCACCATCACCCTTAATTAAAATGTACCCAATCCTTGCAGAGTTATCCTGGAACTGGAGAGGGGTCCATTTATCAACTAATCCACGAGAGATCAGTGATACAAGTTATATGCATCATGCTCAACAAGAAGGATACACACCCGTAGTCCATGCACCCTTTCCCCCACCTCCCTCTCCTTCCCTTCCCCCCCCCCTCCCCAAACGTTGGTGACTGAAGTGGATCCCCGCAATAAATAGTATTGCCCTTTAAAAGGCGAGAAAAGACTCCAGACGTGGTTGCTTTTAATAGAGGGGAGATCGAGCAAAGCAACCAACCATTTCAGAGCAAGTCCCACAAACTCTCCCTTGCGGCCTTAGCCCAAAACAGGTTTTTATTGAAATCATAAATTAAAATCATAGATTCAACCGGTGAAATATATAACGAACCCACAAATTCATACATAGCATCCATATAAACCAAACCCATAGATCCATAAATAAATTTGAATTAATAATATTTTCCAAATTATTTTTTTAAAATAATATTTTTCTTAAAAAAAAATCCTGGTTTCGATTTCACTACCAACCAGTAAAATATGGTTTTTAAATTGCAATCTCTTTACTCCCGTGCCCATGAAACCCACATACATTCAATGCATAAGATTTTTTTTTTTTTTTTTTCTTTACCAGCAAGGGAATACATGAATACAATTAATCGCTTCTTTGCTCAGCTGTCCGGAGAAAAATCCACGATCTACCAGCACCGGGTCTCGGTGGATAACCGACCACATGAGGTCAACCGGTACAAAACCGGAACATTGATACTGGGACCCTTTACAGTGTAGAACATCTGCTTAAGCCATGGTCTCTAACACAACTTGACCCTGACGCTACATGAAGCCAGATTATAAACTTTTGCATCTTAAAATCACAAGATAAATCATCAGTCAAGGCTTTCTAATGGTAAAGATGGCACCGGCATTAAGGGGCAACAGACTCCAATGAGAGCCACTATCATCAATGCAACAGCTATGCCACTTTATTTGATACGAACCCTCAGGAAATGCAGAAACATTAAGCAAACAAGATGAGAACCCTTGTCCTTTTTTATTTGGTTCGAAACAAGCATAAGCCGTTGCCAAGTCAACACCATTGCCAACCTCACTGCTCATCATGTCAGCTTTACCGGTCTCTGCTTTTATATAAAGCAGTAGCATCTCATTCAACTCGACCATTTCATCAGTTTTGCGAGGATTAAACCCACACAGAATTTGTCTTTCTTTTCCTCCAATGGATAACCTATTAGATGGTCTCACAGCGAGAACACAATGCATCTTAGCAACCTGAACACGAGTTTCTATCGCTGCATTCTTCAGCTGAATGCAAAGATTTAGAGACAATTGGAAACCAGGTGAGACAGATAAATCATGTTTGTTTCTGGAGTCCGCATTGAAGAAGAAGAGCTCTGCACCTATGCAAGGCCTGCAGCAGTGTTCATACATCATCAGGTCAAAATGGTTTGCATAAACAGAGATTTATCGTTGCCGAATGGGCCTAACATGACCTAAGACCAATGCAGGAAATCATGCACATATGAAAAACAAGAAGAATCTGGATGCTTGAACCCTTGCATGATTTAGCAGATGTTTATATAACCTAATCATCTATATAACGACCAGAATGATAATTATAAATTTTAAGTGGATGGGCACCGTGAAATTACAAATTAAAGTTCCCACTGCATGCATACCTTACACTGAAGAAGTACTTGGGAACCTGAAAAGGTATTTCCATCAAATTTCTAGTCATGTCAGACAAGAGTTGCAGTCCACGCATGAAAAGTGGCTGTAGATTTTCGTCATCTTTCACTCCTCTTGAATCTTTTTGGATTAGCAGGACACCAGATATGGCAATCTCAAATACCTCTAATGAAGCTCTTTCTATGCGACCAGAACTTTTAACACGTGCTCTGAACTGAAAGAGGTCCATATCTTCCCAGAAGGAAGTCATAAACTGCTGAAGCTGCATGGTAATCTCGCTATCCATATCCCATAATCGCTCAATTATATCTTTTGTAATAACTGCCTTCCAAACCTTTTCGGAGTTTCCTAAGCTGCATGTCAGGACATTCTTGTACAGAGCTGAGTTTGCGTTTGAGAAGTGCAGAGCAAAGGCAGAGCAAAATGCAAGTACCGAGCAACTAAGAGCCAACCTAGAGATGCTTCTGTAACTCCGGCGGTCAATGTCCAAGAAAGATGTGGCAAGAAGATCATAGTCTTTGGCTAATTTATTCAGCTTTAAAGCAAAATTAAGTATGAGAGGACTCATATTTTGTGTAGATGCTGGATTTGCCTCAGTAAATTTATGTGAACTAAGCAATCCAAGCATATCCATCACGATCTCGAGAAATTTGGCTCTAAGACTGATAAACCACCTATGGAAGTAGTAGACACCAACATAAGACCCAGAACCTGCCAAAATTTCCTCTGCAGAACATATTCTACTATAAACCCGCGCAAGTTTTCCCTCAAAATCATGCAAGTCAGCTTTCTCCCCAAAATATTGGCCCATTTCTTCTTCAACACAAGTAAAAGACTTTTCACAATTGCTTTCAGTTTGCAGCCCACTTATCAACTCTACACCAGCTTTAGGAAAGAGAAGCAATTTAATTTCACTTTCACCACCAGCTAATAACAACAAAGATTTGAGCCAGCAACGAGAGGAATCTGATTGTACACCATCTATCAATTTCCTAAAGGTGAAAGCTGCTGCAAACCATAGCCCTTCACAACAAGAATACTTTCCAACTCTGTATGCAGCCCAATAGCTTCGTTTTTTCAGCATATTCTTGGTAAATTCAAGTGCCAGCCGTTCCATTCCAGCCCAGAAAACATTATGAAAAAAACCTAAATTGGCACCAACATTTGAATGATCTGAATCCGGTGGGTTGACACAAGTCATTCTGCAGCAACAACAAGCTATGTAAGCATGCATGCAGAGGCAGAAGATTTCAAATGAGCTGCAGTCATAGAACCTACTTTTCTGCATGTATTCAGCTAGAAGCTTCAGCGTCTCACAAGCTTCACTGTTGATTGCACCAGATTCATTAACTATATTGAGGCAAGCATTTGCAAACCTCAACATGCAAGGTACAAGCTTTGAAGCAAGAGAAATTTGCAGATTAGCAGATTCTAGAGGCCCAAAAACACATGATGGTTTTCCAGCACCCAATTTTGCTTCAACAACTTCTCCAGAAGCGCTGGTGTTCTCCATGTTAAATTTGTCATATGTACCATCCAGAGTTTGTATCAGATATCTTATTCTATCTAGTGCAATGAGACCTGCAGAAGGATATTCCTCGGCAAGATGAAGAATAAGACTTAGAAAGCTTTTGCATTCTTTCACTTCAGATAGTGAACCATCGGATGTCAAATTTCCTGTATATATCGCTTCTCCATCGGACTCAACAGTAGTCTGCTTAATTGGGGAGAAAATGTAATATATAATTAATAAAGTAACTTGGCAGACAAGATTTGACAGCCCATCTCCACAAGAAGCCAAAAGTGTAGCTTGTGGACTCCCATGAAATTCAGAGCATAGAGCCTGCCCCATTTCCGAAGAGAGTGACCCATGCCCTTTCCTTGACTTCTTAATGCTGCACAAGATATCTACAAGAAGACAAAGAGCAAGGCCTCTCTTTGCCTTGTCAGATGTCTGTGCTGCATTTTTCATGGTCAGAACCAGATTAAATAAATCCGGCAGATCCATATGATGCATATCTGGACACATACTGTGGAAAATCTGAGAATTAGAAATACACCGGTCAGTAACCATAGCACCAAAAACACCAAGTAGAAAACAGAAGCTCATTGATAAGCACCTTGCACAATATCCTGAGGGCTTCACATTGAAAATCAACTGGAATATCATTGTCATCAACGATATGGATCAAAGTAAAAAGTACTCTTCTATTGACAGAAACAAAGCATGCACCGCTGCCAGTCAGAAAGGACAAACACTTGAGTGCTCTAGCCTTCAAAGAAGCAGCAGAGTCATGGCTTACAAATGATAAGAGCAAGTCTACCTGCAACCAGATAAAAAAGATCGAATAAAATATCAGCAGAATGCTCAAAAAGAGCACTTTCTCAGTGAATAGAAAACTAAAAATGAAGCAGTCTGGAGATTTTCATAGCTCAGCACTAGATTTAGTGAAGAAAGGCAACATTAGGGATGCAAAAAATTTCTCCACATCTCACTTAATCTGCTTAGTTCAGCAGCAAAATGACTATTCAATATTGCTTTCCTTATGGCCATTAACAGCTCACTTGAAAAACAGGTTGGGTGGTGACACTTTGAGAAACAGTTAGCTGGCATAAGTAACTAGGATTCTTTCATGCCAATACAAGTCTCTTCTAAAAAATCACAGAAACTACAAATAATATCAATAAAAAAGCTGAGTCAGTTTTCACAGTAATAAACAACAGAAAAAGGCTTTTCTTTTTTAATTTAAAACAGGCAAAGTTTCAAGTGTCATTCTCAGCCAGTCCACACCAGCATCCAGTATTGGTCCGCAAGGCTATCGAATCCTTTTTTAAAATATTTTTTAGTTATATGTATGTATCCACAATGGCACTTTAAGAAATGACTAAATAGCGCGATTAATCAGGAATCACTCATGCTAACATTAGATCCTTCTGAAAAAAATCACAGAAACTACAAATAATATCAATAAAAAAGCTGAGTCAGTTTCACAGTGGCAAACATCAAAATAGGGTTTCTTATTTAATTAAACTAGGAAAGGTTTCAAGTGCTGGTATGAGCTACTCAGTACCAGTATCTGCTATGGGTCAAAAAAAAGCATTTCTTATTTAATTATATATGTGCACATGCATCTGCGGGGCAAGGTTTCAAGTACCAGTCTAGGCCAGTCAGCACTGCCATCTGGTTCGAGTATGCAAAGCAATCGAATCCTTTTTTAATGTTTTTTTTAATTGTGTGTGTATGTGTGTCTTGGGCACCAACTGACACATGGCATGCCATGTGGCACGTGACCAGCACAGGTACCAGCACCGGCTTTTACAACCTTGAAATTAAGGTATGGAGACATTTTTTTGTCTTAGTTCATTTTCATGGTCAAAAAGGACACAAGAGAGCTTTTTCTTGGCAATTTTAAACTAAAATGTTTCTTTTTATGAGATTGTTCAAGATCATTTTCAGATACCTTTTAAAAATAACACATTCAATATGTCAATCATGACCTACAGATAAATTCATAAAGTGTAAATTCATCATAAAAATAAGCTTTGTGGAATAAATAGTGAATTAAAGGCACACCATTTGTTCTCATAATGGAAAAAATGTACCATTATTACAGGATCACAATTTTAACTAAATATTTCAATTCAAATAGGTTGGAAAATAAGAGGTGGAACTTCTCCACGAAACAGATGAGCTCACAGTTGTACATGAATAAACAGATCAATAAAAGCAATATAAAAAATAACATGATTCACACCTTCTCTATCATAATGGATATATTGGCATAGATAAGTACCTGTTCAGCAATTAAAGTAGTCGACTTGGATGCCAATTTTGAGAGAGATGACAACATCTCAGCTTTAAGCTCATCCTGTAAGGAACCCAGCAGCAGCTGCTTACCAGCCTGCAACAAATTAGCAATTTATGAGAAGATAATACAAAAGATCACCAAACTGACTGGATTCATCTTAAACAGATAGGAACTCTAATGCTATTAATACTAATATTGGTTTATTTTCATATACTGTTGCAGAATGTTGGAATCAAAATCAACCTCACTTCCCCTAAACCGAACTTCCTAACCTACCTTCTTCTAATATATTTTAACCATGACCATAACCAACAAGCTTAATCTCCTCATTTTGGAGGCAGCATTATTTTTCCTTCTTCCCCACTCATTCTTGCAAAATCCTATTCTGAGACAAGCATGTTCAAAGCCTTTCACAAAATTGACCTATCATTCCTAGATACATGCTGCATTTTCCACGTCAAACTTTTATTGCACATCCACCATCTCAGCTTCCCACAATAATATTGTGCCTCCTACACTTTTATTAAACTCTTAAATATGCGGCCCTATGTTGCAATACATCCACATCCATATGATCATTTCTATGCCTATCTTATCTGTCTAGACCCTCATCACTGCCAACACTCTAACCTATAGAATGATCGAACTTATTGGTGTAAATAAGTATTTGCTAAACCTAAAAGATGTGGTGATCAGACAAGAGCCTCCCCTCTTTACTTTCACAATTTAAGCCTTAAAGCCTTTGTCTTTCTCTCTATAAATCCAAATTACTCTTGTCAAAAATATTTTTAAAAAAAAAACTGCGAAAGGTAAGTCATCAATTTCAGTAAGGCCCCCACTTATCACTTCTATTCTCACAGAATCTGCACTCTCTTTAATCTATAATAAGTTTTGTCGATTTCTTAGTCGATATCTTCCCAATTTTTTTGCCATAGTTCCAACCATGGTCCACCATCTGCATGTACCGTCTAGTATAAGGCATACTATACTGCACTGGTACCATACCGGTATGCGGTTTCATACCATACCGGTACTCGGTACTATACCGAATTGCGTACCAATATTGTAATAGGATATTTTTAGTATAGGGTCCGACATCAAGATGGTGATCCTTAGTTCCAACTAAGCATTCAAAACTTATTTTCATTCCGCTAACAAAAACTACTTCAGCAGAGAGCACCACAACTTTATTGAGTTATAGCAATAAACAAAATGTTAACAAGCATAAACAGAAGAAAGCTTAAAGTCAAACCTGGGTCCAAAAACACTCCAAACACTCACAATGCTCCTCCAAGCTTGCTTTCCAAAATTGTTATTTAAGCCTATAGTAAAGCTTTTTTCATTATTGCTCTCCAGATTACCTCATGTAATACTCTACAAACTTTCTCGAAGTCAACAGCAGAATCTAGATATGTTCGGTCCTTTACACTTAATAAGCACCAAAACAAAGACTTGTTGTCCATGTTTGACCTGGAATATTCCATCATTCTACCCAATAGAATCACAGTATGGCTCATAAGTTCTATTCCATGAAAACTGATGCAACTGATGCAAGTATGTGCTTATCTTTTTAAACCTATGAATTGGTAACATAATCCAACTACAGCATTTAAAAAAGACTGATATTCATGCATCATAACTAGCAAAAAACTCACTGTATTAAAACCATCCTTGTATCCCATATATAACCTCCAGAGTATGGACTGCCAAACCATGCCAAATCAGGTGATTCGGGTGGACCAAACCAGACCATTCAGTAACTGGCATAGTTTGGTCGTTTGAATTAATTCTCTTTTATACACAGATACAGATACATATACATATATGAAAAGGCTTGATGGATCTCTTGAACCTTCTCTTTGGCACTCCCTCGCTCTGAACCCCTCTCTCTCTCTCCTCCCCACCCACCCAATATCACTTCCAGCCTTTCCAAGCTTCTCTCTGGCTCCCCCCTGCCTCAATTGAAGGTTCAGTAACTCTTCCTTAAGACAGCAAATGAGTCAGGTTAACCCATGTCCCAACCCAACCCAATCCAACCATTCTTGAAGATTCGTGGAATCAAATTGGGTTCACACATTAGACCCATTCCACATCTCGGGTCAAGTTTGGATTTCATAAGCTTTAACCCAACCCAACCCGATCCACACACAATATGGGACCATTTTTCTTCCTATTAGTTACTTGACCCGACTCAACATGACCCGAAGAAAGTATTTCAAGTCACTTCTTCTTTTACTCTGTTAAGAAAAAAGCACTCACGCTAATCTCATCACATTAAGAAAGGCTGGTTGTTGAGGTTATTAACCTCTTGAAACATATCACAATTTTCAATAAACGTTACTTCATAGAGTAACAATAATTCTATGGCAGTCAAAATACAATTTGATTCAAAAGTAAATACAAAATTTTCTTCATGAAATCTTGATAAATGTGGACCTAGATCCAAACTAGACCTAACCCGGACATGAATTGGACCCGAATGTCTAGGTACCCAATTTGAACGATCTGCTGGGTCTAAAATATTTTCCATGTGCCCGACTTGACCCAACCCAATCATCTATTGGATTGGGTCCAAGTCTAATTTCATGACTCGTACATGAAACCGGGTCAAGTTAGGGTCAAGCATGCCTCTATTACACCTGACCCATCTATGACTCTCCTCTCCCTTGATTAATGCTAATGTTGATGCCCTCTCCGTTGGTTTGGCATGATTCTCCAGTCCCGAACGATGCGGACACCTCTGTCTTGCAATCCTCTTCTTCCCCCCTCCCCTCTTCCCCTCCCCCATTCATCTCCCCCCCCAACCCTTCCCCGTTCTCCTCCTTCTTGGGTTAGGGTCAAGGGTTCTCCCTCTCCTCTCCTTTTTTTTCCAATCTTTCTTCTCCGCTTGGTACGATATGTACTAGTGCCTACTGAACTAGTTGCTAGCTAGTACGATTTAAGATAGGGGTTTGGCAAACCCCATTACAAAGTGATAAGGATACACTACATTATGTCCCACTCACATCTCAGTGGCTCTAGATGCATCTTAGCAGTTGTGGTAGCTCATAAAACTCCTTGAAGCAGAAATTACACTCATGCCAAATCTCTGCTTTAAGATATTTTAAAAGACAAACATGAATACCAGAATAATTAGTAAATGAAGCAATAGTTATCTTTAAAGTTATTGGCATACTATCAATTATCTTCTAACAATGCAATAACATTTCTAGTCTTAATATTTCTTTTCATTTGCTCATTAACTATTCAACAATTACACATGATTCAGAAAACACTAGTTCTCTAGCATGTTCTATTTGAAACTTAATGAGCATTATTCATCGCAAAAGGATTTAGACTGATGAGGTTGGTATATTATATGCACATGATAACGATATCACAATTTCAAAATATTTGGAAAAATAATTTATCTCCCTATTTAGCTAATGATTCATATATTATCAGCTTTAATAGCAGTGGTAGAGATGAAGCACCTTGTAAGCTCTGCTTGCTGCAGAAGCTGAGCATTGCATTTTAGAGAAAGCATGAGCTGCTGCAAATGTCACTTTAGAGGTTGCTCGTCGTGCACAAATCATGTGAACCAGTATTCCCAGAACAATGCATGCAAAATCCTCTGAAAATTGACAAAAGCAACCAGCAGCAAACAATGATGCCCTTACCTGCACAGAATGTGACTTGAAGGCATGATATCATATACATTATGACATACTGGTGCTCTAGGACATCAATGACAAGAGAACTTTTCTAAGATCTTATGATACATGATGCCAGCATAAAGTCATCCAATCCAAAGAAAGTTGGTATTCAGGGTAATTCTGTGCATCCTCATTCTTTGGTTTTTGCAAAGATTATATTTTTCCTGGATCAGGAAATGGATACTAAATGTTCTTTAAAATCAGAATGCATACTGAATTAAGAAAAATAAAGCAAGATGAAAATGAATCACTGTAACTTAATATTAGCAATTAAGAAATTCTAACAAAGATGCAGGAAAGAACTAACCTCACCTCTGAGACATGGGACGACTGCAAGCTCAAAAGTATAGTATAGCGTATATGAAGACTATCCTTTGCTAGATCAGCCAAACAACCAAATAGATGCAAAGCCAGAACTTTAGCCTCAATATCACCTGTGTCAAAAACTGTTTTTACTCTTTTAAGCAGCTCTACATTATTAGGTACCCTCCGCTTTGCAAGAATACCATTATACCTTTTGCCCTTCTTGTTAAGGTGCTTCAACTCCAAGAGAAAAACCTTCAGGATGCAGCGCCTTGTATAATTGTCCCCATGCTTGAATGCATCAGCAAGCCGAAGAAGGATCGTGTTAGCAAATGTTCTGTCCTCCCCAGGTACCAAGCCATACATATCTAATACTGCCATTGTAATGCTTGGTTCCTTACTCCATTGTTGAAGTCTAGGTCCAATTTGTTCTATGGTCTTAACATGTTGACCTGAAATTACACAAGAAAATAATTTAACATGGTTGAAAGGAACTAAGATAGAGGACATAATAAATAAGTACCTTAATCATGATGTCACAAGTATCGTGCATAATGACAATGATGTGAAATCAAGAAAGATGAATATAAACTTATTCTGGCTACTAGAAATCACCTAATTACATTATCGCCATTTATTTTTATCAATGAGGCCATTGTCATGGCAAATATTCTAATTACTTCCTTCACAGCTTTCTTTAGTTGTACCCATTCCAAACCAAACCTCCAATAATTAACCAGACATTTACTTCAACATTGAACATTCTGACCATTACACACCATTCATATCTTTTATTGCTTATTCTTGTTAGATACTCCCTCGAGTCCACCAGCTTATTACGAACACCAAATACTCAAGCAGAAACATTCAACACCATCCAACTCACACGCACGCATGCGCACACATGCACAGAGATTGAGAGAGACACACACACACACAGAGAGGGAGGGGGGGAGAGGGAGAGAGAGAGAGAACTTCCAACAAACCGAAATAATTAAGATGATCAATTCATGTATATCTTGCAACTAATTATAACAAGAACCTCACTTTAATTATCTTTCCATCATACATTTCTAGTTGCTAGTTTCTAATTTGACTACTTTGTAGACAGTTACCCTCCACTTCTTTCCAGAATGCTGACTACCATTCTTTGGCTTCCTTTATTACTCTGTCAATTGAAACCAAATTGTTCTCACCCAAAAAAGACAAGAAAAACAAAATTAAATTGTTGGACGATAGAATAAATCACCAGGGATCTCCTAAAACTGAAATGGCAATCCACATATGATTAGTTTGAAAGAGTTGGTGAGTCTGTTAGCGAGCTCGCAGTGGCAAGTCTGGCGTTCAAGAGTGTTTCAGCTGAACGCAAAGACCCATGGTTCAGGAAGAGTTCGCCAAAAAAGGTTTACGATGGACCAGGATAAACAAAGTTTTAAGGGCGTGTCTGGAAACTTTCCATTGGATCTGGCTGGGAATTGGGATTCTGGAGAAGAAACAGGGCGGCCAAGAGAGCCGGAATCATGCCCTACGACCCCCACGATAACCCTCTCCTGTTTTCTCCGACGCCTTCTCTTTCTTCTCCAGGCTCCCTTCCCTGACTGATTCCGTTGGACCCTATGGGATTTCTCCCAATCAGGCCCTAGATAACTTTTAAAAAAAAAAACTAAAGATAGTAAGATAATCGATTGATCAATTAGCAAAGGATCTCGTATAAGAAGTTATCCCACTAGAATTAATCAATTACAGAAGAGTATAAAGAGATAAGTAGGTTAGGTTTTCAAGTTTCTACACCACATCACTTAAGAACCGAAAAACCTAGCCGAGTATTTTGAGAAATAGTATCCTTCTGGTATTCCGTGATTCTTACCTCGGTATGTATAGGCTGAAGCATATTAGAAAACAAGAAGTGGTGTATAAATATAAATATAAAGAACAACAAGAGGATGGAGATGGCTGACCAGGCTTCTTGGAACGGAGCCCCTTCTCAAGCTCGATGCTCCACTCCATGGCGCAAGCCGCGGGGATCTTCTCCATGAGCGAGAAGAGGGAGGGAAAGGAAGAGAGGGTTTTGGTGGGTGGTGAAGGCGGGGCGGAGGACAGGGACGACGCGATATCAAGGTTTTTGGTGTCCGTTTGGATATGGAGCGGCTTTAGGCTCGCCTTCGGTCTGGGCCCGTAGATTTTGTTTGGCTCGGAGTGCAAGAAAGTATTTCTGATATTTTAAAAATATTTATAAATAATATAATAATATTTAATAAAAAATTAAAATAATTTTTTTAAAGAGTAAAAAAATTATTTAGAAAAAAATTTATTTTAAAGTTTCCTTCAAAAATATTTTTTAGCTAATATCGAAAAACTATTTTAATTTAAATAAAATTTTTTTTAATAACAACAATATCTACCGACAAATCTCATAATTATATATTATATCACATCATATTATATCATTATAATATAAATATAATATAATATAATAATAAATTAATATTATAATATATTATAAATATATAATATAATCTATTATAATATTATTATATTATAAAAATATAATTTGATATAATAATAACTAATAATATTATAATATATTATATTATATTTATAGCTTAAATATTATATTTAAAATATTATTTTATTATATAATATTATTATCATATAATGTAATATAATATTATAATATAGTATTATATTATATTATATCATAACATATCTGGTAATGGTATTCGAAGTCGGATAGGTCGAATGTATAAAGCAATATTCTAAAATTCATGTGAATATGATTTTCGTATAATTTATTTTCTTAACCATAAATGCTCATAGAATGACTCAGAGTTTAACTGTCAATCCTAAATAGGTCATCCACATTGCATTTCAAAATATCAAATACATTATATGAATTATCCTGATTAAAATTTTGCTAAATTGAAATACAGCGATGCATTATTTTCAAACCTTTAGAGCGGTTAATTCTATGTTGATCACTAACTAACTTCATAAGTATTTGACTGTGCCTAGAAACCTTCCATCACTGAATTAAAAATTCAAGTAGTTCGGCACCAAAGTACAGTGAGTTATTTGTAAGTCACCATGGTAATCTCAAGTCCAAAGAATACTTATACATATATCCTATCAGAATAATTCTTGACAGTAGAATACTTTGAAGTTGGTCACATTCAGTGACGATGTATCCCTACATCTCACATATATGCCATACTAGTGTCTCCACACTCTTTGGTTAAAAGGACAACCAACCCATATGGCATACAACGATCTATACTCGATAAAAATTGTTGTCCTAGATAATAACGTATCATTTAGTCATAAACATTTTAGGGATTAATCAATAAATTTTTTCTTTATCGAATCTAAATAGTCCTAAGAACTTCATCATAATATAAAAGTTCATTAGAAGATTTACACTTATGATGAAAAATACTAGAATAAAAAGTTAATTCATTATAAATCATTTGCATTTACCATAATAGCACAACCATCAATAGAGATGGAAACAGGCCAGGCCAGGCTTTGGCTTAAATAGGCCAAGCCTGTATTATAAAATACTAGCCTAAGCCAGGCCTGTTGAATTGGTTCAGGCTTAAAATGAGGCTCAGTCCAACCTATTTTGCAAAATAAAAAAAACTGGCCTGGCCTAAAAGTCTATTTAAAAGCCTATAAACATTAAAACTTTAAATAGGACAACAGTCTTAGGCCTTCAAAGCCTCAACATAGGTCCATCAAATATAATATAAGCTACTCTTATATAGGCTGGCCTGTAGGCTTTCAGGCCAGGCTTTGGAATTTTAGGCCTGACCTATTTATTTAAACAAGCCTTTTTAAATTTTTTTGTCTGACCTATTTAGATAAATAGGCCAAGCCGACAGCAGGCCACCTGGCCTATTTTCATCTCCAATCGTCAACAGACTGACGATTGACTTTAGGACATATTTTCCAATATTGATTATGTGGTCGCACAAAATTAGAGCCAAACATCTCCCATAGACCCCATAATTTGCCCATGAACCCTTAAGTAGTTCACGGGTGGTGCATGGACTGCATCAGGCATTGTAGACCGCACTATCGTGTGGGTGGATCATGCTAATGAATGCATGGACCGCATCCCTCTCCCCTGCACCACGCCATGCATGGTGAGCCATGTGGGCATGCACCTGGACTGTGCCCGCATGTGTACATTGGGCCACGCCCGTGTGCTAGGCCATGCCAACATGCTGGACCGCATGCCTGCAAGCCACACAAGCCTATAGTTCGCACCTCTTGTGGGCTTTACTTTATTGGGTCTTCGCTGAGGGCTTTTCTGCTATGGGTTCCTCCATCATGGACTCATTATGGATCAAATTTGAGGCATTTTTCTTAACAAATTGGACCTCGAATTTCATACTCGTCTTGGATTTATCCAACGACCCGCTATGAGTTAGTGAAGACTTTGATATCCTTCACCCTAAGTTCCTTCGCGAGATGAAGTCTGACAATCAGGATTCATACTCAGCCTCATTATTGGAGGCTTTGAAGTCGAACCAAGGGGCATACTCTATCACGACTCCATCTGGACTGACAAAAATAAGCCCAAGCTGCATTCTTGCATGTTCGAGGCATCGTCAACATGCAGGATCTATTGCGGAACTTCTTTAATGACCTTGGATCTCATCGGGGTCGACTCTTCGGGTCCTCAGATCTTCTTGAGGACTTTTCTTCATCCTAGGATGGTGCATTAATCTATGAGGAAGTCAGCTAATATTTGAATTTTTATTGCAGACCAAGGTCAGAAGTTGATGTCGATTCTCGGAGCTCGATTGCCCACTTCACTATGTGTCCCATGGTGTCGATCTTTCAAAGAATTGCTTTCAAAGACTGATCGATCAGAACAGCCACCGAATGGGCTTGGAAGTAGAGTCGAAGAAGTCGCATAGAAGTAATGAGCACATAGACCATCTTTTCGGTCTTATACTACATTATCTCCGTATCTTGAAGAATTTTACTCATATAGTAGACCAGCTTCTGAATTCCTGCACCCATCCAGACTAGAACTGTGCTAATAGCTGTAGGCGAAACAACTAAGTATTACAATAATTGCTCACCTTCCTCTAGTCTGGAGAGAAGTGAAGGGGATCCGAAGTATTGCTTGAGATCCTTAAAAGCAGTTCGGCACTCGTCCATCCACTCGAAAGTCTTTATTTATCTTATCATCTTGAAAAAGAAAAGGCACTTCTTAGCCGATCTAGAGATGAATCAGTGAGGGCTGTGACTCGACCCGACAAGCTTTGGACTTTCCACTTGATGGTTGGATGTTTTAAGTCAAGAAGTGCATGGATCTTCTCTGGACTGACTTCTATCTCTCACTAAGTCACCAAGACGCCAAGAAATTTTCTTGAAGTGACTTCAAAGGCATATTTGCTCAGGTTCAACTTCATTTGGTAATACCGTAATTTACCGAAAGCTTCCTCTAGATCGGTAATGTGCCAATCTGCTTTCGTGCTTTTAACAAGCATATCATTAATATAGACTTTCATGTTGTAGCCTATCCGGTGCTCAAATTGCTTGTTAACAAGGTGCTAATACATCGCACCTGCATTCTTTAAACCAAAAGGCATGATTTTGTAATAATACAAATCTTTGTCGGTTATATATGCGATCTTTTTCTCATCCTTGGGTGCCATTCAAATTTGGTTGTATCCCGAAAAGACATCTATAAAGCTTAACAGTTGATGCCCTGAGATGGCATCGATGAGTTAGTTGATCCTTGAGAGTGAAAAGTTATCCTTTGAGCATATTTTATTGAGGTTGGTGTAGTCAATGAGATCCTCCACTTATCGTTGGCTTTCTTAACTATGACAAAATTGGATATTCATTCTGGATATTATGTCTTCCAAATGAATCCTGTTATCATGAGTTTGTCGACCTCTTCATCGATGGCCCATTATTGCTCCAAGGCAAAGCTTTTTTTTTCTGTTGTACTGCTCGGTATCCTAGATTCATATTAAATTTATAAACAATGATACCAAAAGGAATACCTAGCATGTCTAATGACGATCAGGCGAATATGTCTTTATTGGCCCAGAGAAAGGTCATCAATCGGTCTTTATCGTATGGTGTCAACTGAGATATGATCCAAATCATTCTTGTCGGATCATCTTCGAAGGGAATGGTGATGAGCTCCTTAGCTGACTCTCCTTGGGATTCCTTTGCTTTATCCCTATGGTCTTCAATTGGTAGGTTTCCATCGGTTTTTTGCCTTTGATGGTGGCAAGAAAGCACTACGAGCAAGCATTTGGTCTCCTCAAATTTCACCAACTCCACATTGAGTTGGAAACATAACCATTAGGTGATATGTAGATAGAATTGCCCAAAATGCAGTGAGTTCATGTTGTCCTAAGATTGCATTGTAGGTGGAAGGCACTCGGATGGCGAGAAAAATTAGTTACTTGATGCACTATCGCAACTCCATTCTGATGGTCATTGGTTGGATGATTTCTCCTCCTACCACTACGAAGTCTCCTAAAAATCCGACTAGGGGTGTATTCACTAGCCATAGTCAATCTGTTAATAATTTCATTCGTTAGAAAGTATCATAAAATAAGATGTCTATAAAGCTCCACTATTGTCAAGAACTCTTTTTAGATCATAATTTGTCATTATCATAGAAATGACGATAGCATCATTATGAAGAGTTTGAATACCTCGGATATCATTATTAGAAAAAAAATCAAACTACTATGCCCTGCCTCTTCAAACTTCTAGCTTGATCTCCCCCCCCAACCACCACTTTTGAGGTCCGAAATCATGTTGATGACACCAACTGTTGGTCGGTTGTTGTTATTGCCCTCGTCGAGCTGGTGCTAAAGTTGTTTCTTGTGCTCTTGGTTTTGTACCTCCTACACATATTTTTTGAGATAGCCTCGTCAGATGAGAGCCTTGATCTTATCCTTCAGTTGGAGGCACTCATTAATGTCATCACTATAGTCATGATAGAAGCGGCAATACTTTTGCTTGTTGCGTTGGATTGATGGAGTCTTTATTAACATAGGTCGGCAGAGGTATTCCTTGCCCTCGATATCTATAAAGATCCAGGCTCAAGGGACAGTCAGCGGGGCATAGTTGTTCTAGCACCGAGGTGGACTCCTCGATCGGGGAGTTTTTGTAGGTTGGGAGGATTCTTCTTCACTTGGGTTCACGGCGCATGTCCTTTTGTGCACATTTTTTTTTTATTAAGAGCCCGACCTTTCTCTTGCCAACGTGCAATCCGGCCCTTTTTGGTTTGCATGTACTTATAAATCTGGGCGAGGAGGTCAGCATAGTCCCTCGGATATATCTTGTTGAGGGAGTAGATGAGGCATTCATTATGGAGGCCTCACTTCAAAGCTAATATGGTGATAGCTTCATCCAAATTATGCACTTTCAAAGTAATCGCATTGAAATATGCGACATAGTTGTGCAGAGACTTCCTCTCTTCCTAGTGGAGGGAGAAGAGGTTATCCGAATTTCTCGGTTGGACTCGATTATTTCCAAAATGAGCAATAAACTAATGTCCGAGTTGCTCGAAGAAAGCAATGGACCCGACGGAAGCTCGAAGTACTAGGTCCGCATCATCTTCTTCAAGGTCATAGGGAAGGTGAGGCACAAGAGGACGTTTGAGGTGCCTAGGAGCATCATGAGGGCCTTGTAGCCCTCCAGGTGGTCTAACAGGTTGGTAGAACCATCATATGGCTCCGTCGTCTACATCTTGAATCGACTCGGGATCGGTTCTTAGAGGATGGAGCGAGTGAAGGATGGCCAAGAACTAGAGCTGAGGGCCTCATCATTCCCTCTACCATCCACTTAGACCTCGGCTAGTCAGCACTTGGTATTGTAGACCTTCTGCTCGAGGTCCTGCTCCTGATGAGATCATTCAGGCTAGGGAGAATAGTTCGATGTCGAATCTTCACTAGAGGAAGCAGGGGATCATCAGTGTCATCTACCATGGATGGACCCACATCGAGATGGTGATCGCCGATTGGTTGAGGTCGACCGGTGTGTTCTTTGGGGAGAATTTTTCAGGACCGGAGATTGATCCTAATGGCTGTACCGAGATGACACCGCTTGGGAAGCAAGCTGAGGGGGTTACTGCTACTTCATAGCTTGTTGCAGGTGCTAGACAATATTGGTCAGTGCTTGAATCTGATAGACCAAATCACCGAAGTGTTGAGGGTCCACTATCACAGGTGGCTATACTGGCTCTACAGGCTTATGAGAGGCAGACGGTTGGATGGCTCCACCTTGGCTTTGCTGACTAGACTGCCGATGAAAAGCATTGGAGTAGTTACATCGAGGCATATTCTCTCTTTTCGATTGGATTGCTAGACTCTTCCTCTAGTGCCAAATTATTACATCAAAGCTCCAAAAATCACTGATGTGATTATTAAGGCACATCGACTCTAAGGACTAGGACATCAAAGGGTACCTACAAGAGAAGTCAACACATACTGGAGATTTTTTGGTAGGGAATCCTCCGATGCTTAAGTCAGTCGAAGTTTGAGCACAACAGAAAGAAGATAGTGCATTACAATATGTTGGGTAGCATTGTTTTTGTTTAGCTTAACTTGGCTTGAGCTTGAGCTTTAGTTTCAGCTTACCTCGAGACTTTCCTTATTACCTCTTTATATAGAGGGATGTCGGAGTTTGGTTTACCTGAATTTGGTAGGCTGTTAGGATAGAGAATCTAGATTATTAGTCATGGACAGTTGTTGTGAGTTGTGTCCATATTGTGAGAATTTATTGTGAGATTTTTATTGATTGTTCATATGGCTGAATGGGCTGATGGACTAAGATCGGCATACAGCCAAGATGTCATTCTGGATGTATTCACACCGACATCGATCGCAGGATTTTATTCTTGTTATCGGCAAGATCACGACTTGGAGGTCGGCTCTGATTCGAGCTAAGGGTTAGACGGAATCTGATGAAGTTGTTGGATTCCATTCTTCATGGCGATCTAGGTGAAGCTTGTCACTATAGTTTACTTTGGTGTTTCAGTCAATCTAAGCAGAATTTCCAAGGATGAGTCTCAAGGATCATGATCAAAGTGACATAAACATTCATATTTTTTAATAGTTAGATGACTTCTTTATAAAAATATTTAATTAATATATTTTTAATAATTTAAAATTAATTATTAAAATTAGCTATTAAGAGTATCACGATAGTATAAGAGTGTTTGGTAAAAAATATTATCATAATTTTCAGTCAATTCTATATTTTATATAAATTTTTAATGAGATATATAAATTTTTTTTTTTATATATATTTTTTTATCTCTTTTTCTCTCTGACCCTTCCGACTAATACGAGGTACCCCGGCACCAAACGAATCCGGAATGACTAATAATGTCCATGTGGATGGCTGTTAATTTTTTTTGCTGTTTATTGCCAATTGACCATCTGAAAAATTTCGGGCATGGAACCGGTCATAAATAGCATGTATAAAATTTTGGGAATGAATCAATCATAGATTTTACCTGCCAAACAAGTCCACCTTGGTCGCCGACACCTTACTGGCTATTTTCGTAATGCTGTACAAATTTACCGTGGCACAAGTGATATGTTTATTGTAATTTCGTAGTCCTTCCCTTCTCTGTCCTCTCTCTTATTTGTACTCTCTTTCCGGCGGAGTCCTCCACGAGGTGATCTCCGACTCTGAGGGCACCCTGCTTCGCCTTCTCCTGCTCGTCTTCACCCTCTCTCCGGTCGTGATCGAAGTGGAAATCGGAGGATAAGAGTGACGAAGAGGAGATCGAGCCGTGATCGGATTTCTTTTCGCTCAGTAGAAGATCCAGTCTTGTGTGGAGACCGGTTTGAGGTAAGCCGCTCTCAAGATCTATACTGAATACAATTTAGATCGGTCTTTTCTTCATGAAAAAGTTGCCTTTTTTGCGTTTTTTTACCCCGAAATCTGAGTTATCCGTGTAAGTTTTATCTTCGGATCATAACTTATCAATCGATCTATACTCCGGTGGTCGATCTACTTCGTTGTGGTTCGATTTTTTTTGGCCAATTTATTCCTTCAATGCCAACAACTCTGGTCCAGTGTTTTTTTCCCCTTTTTCTCGATTCAGTTATTTGTTCCTTATATCTAGTTGATATGAGGTTTGTTCGAAGTCTCTGCGTCGATTCAATGGAGTTTCCCCGCGGTTTTTGCTCAAATTGGTTATACTGCGGCAGAAGTCTCGTGGATCCGGCGCAAGATCGTGGTTGTATGTGATATTAGTTATCCTGAGAAGATTTAAGTTCTAAAGTCATTTTGTTTTTTTTGCCTCCTCCTCTTTCTTGTCTTTGAAACTTCACAGCTTTCTCTTTACTAGTTGTAGAAAAAGGAAGTAGTATTTGCTCAGAAACAGAAGTAAAATAACAAATAGCCATGTCTAACAATCTCTATGTTCTTTTCCTGTTCTTCTTGGATGTTGTAGTAACTTATGGGATGGAGTTTTAGTTGTCTCACTGGCGACTTCTTGTTAAAGAACAAGATTTTGGAATTTTATGCCTACAAAGCCAATAAATCTTATTATTTGATAATAAAGTAATCTTTTATTTTTATTACATGCATATTTCATGGGTATTACTTTGATGTTATATTTGATGACTTAATCTGTTCTTATACTACATCGTATGGAATTCATGTTAATGATTGAGATCATTACAGGGAGATATAATATTTTTTGTAACATTAAATATGTTCACAACCTATGAGTCTAGTTAGGACAGTATGCTCATTGTTAGTTGCTGCATGTTGTACTACTATTTGTAATAAAGTGGTGTGTCTCAATCACTAGAGTGGAGACTCTTAATAATATTGTAGGTATTTGTAAGGGACAAATGTTGAACTGGACCACTAATATATTCTTAAACGTAACACTCTCACTGAGAAAGAGTTATTCTAATCACAATACAAGGCCCTTATGATCTGAGGATATTATTAAGTCTTATGTACAATTTTTATAGTTTTGATATTGTCAATTGGTGATGCCTAATAAGAGGCTATATTCAGGCATGTTGGACTACATAACAAGCGCATGAAGACTTGTAGTCATGCAATAGGGGATTCATCATTCTTATGGTAGGAAAGAATATTCTATATTATGTCTCTTATATATTGGACAAAAAATCTAGTCAGTCAATTTGAAAAATTATTTTATGTTTTATCTATATGATAAATATATATGATATATATTTTAAAATTGAAGTTTTAAAATTATTTTAATTGTCTATTTGTTATATAGAGACACATATATAAGTTCAAGATTGACAGTGTCATTGGTGGTTTAATACTATTAGCTTATATGGATTATTAATTGATAAAGGGACTAATATGTGAGAAATTGTTAAAGGGGTCTCAGAAATAAATCTCCAATCTTTTGGGTGAGATTGTAATTTGTTGATGGACATGATTATAATTGTTAAATTAATGGGGACTAATTTACTAGAGAAAGAGATCCCAAAAGCATCCCACACTAAATATTCTTACCCTAGCCTATATACATGACTTCACTAAATATTTGGAGATTTTGGGAATTCTAGGAATTCAATATACCATGATGGCCTCACTAAATGTTTAGGAGGTTTTGGGATTATAAAAGTTGTTTAAGAATTTCATGACCTTACTAAATGTTTAGAAATTCTAAAAGCTTTTGAAAGTCTATATAAAGGGTTTAAGAAATGCGTAAGGCATGGATGTAGAATTTTATGTTTTGGAAGCCATCAGTCCCTCTGAAGGCATAAAGGGTGAAAAATTCAAGAACATCATGTGTGAACTTTGGAGGATTTTGCATGTGCGAAATTTATGTGAGGTAACCCTTATCCATCATATATAGATATGTTGTTCATATGGTTGGTTGATCCTACACAATTGTTTATTTATAAAATTTCTGAATTAGATTTGGAAGACGTTTAAACTAACATATTTCATGTCAGAAAGTTGGAAACTCGATATAAGAGTTAAGCTATATAGATATATATTCCTTCTTCTGATATGGTCGTGTGTTTATTGGGAGCAGGTCTTAGCTGTTTACATGGCATCAGCAACTGGCGCAACAGGATGGCTGAGAGGGAGAGTGAAAGCTGTTCCTTCTGCGGATTGCCTAGTGATCATGGGAAGCACGAAAGCAGAGATCCCACCCGAAAAGACCATAACTTTGTCTTCTCTTATTGCTCCTAGATTGGTATGTCTGCTTGCACAAGATTCTCATCAAATATCAAATACTTTATAACGAAGACTTGTGTGGTTGATGAAATTGAATTGACTGAATGAAAGTTGTCCTGTTCTTAGATGGAATCTTGATTTTCCTGTGGTCATTTTGGCTTCACAAGATCCTTATTACATTGCCATAGGCAAGTTCGTGACTAGAAAGCACTAAAGAAGACCGTTCTTTTAGAGTCCGTTTCATGACAATATTCATGGCATATGACAAGATAGCATTGAAGAGGGCTCCTTTTAGAATAATGACAATAGTCTAAATCATATCATAAAAATGTAGAATAATAATGTCTTAATTTCAAACTCATAGTTCTCATGTTTCTTGATTTCCTTTTTATTAAATGTATGGACTGCCAAGCACTAATTTGTTCTCATTTCATCAGATTATCCTTTTCTGCTGATTCTAAGTACTTTGGTATTATACTCTATCATGTTATAGGCCCGTCGAGGTGGAGTTGATGAACCCTTTGCATGGGACAGCAGGGAGTATTTGAGGAAGCTCTGCATAGGGAAGGTATTTCTTTTGAAGCAGTATGTTTATTTAGTTACAGAAGTTTCCATGTTTCTTTCAGAAAGAAATGTGTAACTAATGGTCTTAATTTCCATAGGAGGTCATATTCAAGGTGGATTACACAGTTCCATCAATAGGGCGAGAGTTTGGTTCCGTTTTCCTTGGAGATAAGAATGTTGCATTTTTAGTTGTTTCTGAAGGATGGGCAAAGGTGAGGCTAACTAGCGTACAACTGGCTTGCTCTCATATATTGATACCGGTATCATGTCTGACATTCTACTTTTGTTTTCTACTTGCTTGAATAAACAACTCTGATCAGGTAAGGGATCAGGGCCAACAGAAAGGTGAAGCAAGCCCATACTTAGCAGAACTACAGCGATTGGAGGAGCAAGCTAAGCAACAGGGTTTAGGTCGTTGGAGCAAGGCCAGTATGCTTTCTTCTGTAATTATGGTTGTGATGTGTTCTGTATAGGAAGAGATTTCTTTTGTTCTTATCTTTCCTCAGTAGACAGGCTTTTGCTTGCTTGTGCTATTTTGGAAAGAATTAGGGTATTCATGTGCTTGCCCATGCTTATCCAGGTGTGCACATAGTGTGGTCCAACAATTATTGACTTTCGAGGATCATCTTTTGTCTGGCAAACTAGCTTATGTTTGTAACAATTACACTTGCTCTGTTCTGTTCATTGCTCAGAAACAGCAAGCATTTTATTACATCATGCTGAAGAGAGGATGTAGAACTCTCTCACTCTCTAATTTGTTTTACAATGATTGCAGGTCCCTGGTGCTCCCGAGGCATCAATCAGAAACCTACCTCCTTCAGCCATTGGGGATCCTAGTAATTTGGATGCGATGGGGCTGCTGGCTGCAAACAAAGGCAGACCCATACAAGGGATTGTTGAGCAGGTCCGTGATGGTAGCACTGTGCGTGTCTACCTACTCCCAGGGTTCCAGTTTGTTCAAGTTTTTGTTGCAGGAATCCAGGTAGTGCACCATAACATGATCAAAATATTCTTTTTTATGCTGCTCTTATGTTAGAGTCTTCTTTCTTATTTGAGTCCTTTTACTTCAACCTAACAGAACATTGTAACTTGTCAAAATTAGGCTCCATCCATGGGAAGACGGGCTGTGAGCGATGTCATTCATGAAACTGAAGCAACTACAGATGATGCAAATGGAGAAGTTACTAAAGAAACTCGACCCCCACTAACATCAGCACAAAGGCTAGCTGCCTCTTCAGCATCATCAACTGAAGTTACACCAGATCCATTTGGGAGGGAAGCCAAACACTTCACAGAAATTCGTGCTTTAAATAGAGATGTAAGCCAATTTTATGTAGCCTGTACACTCTCCTGCATATTTTGTTCTCAGTTGATTACAGCTTATTTTGGAAATCCCAGGTACGTATTGTGCTAGAGGGTGTAGACAAGTTCAGCAACCTAATTGGTTCAGTATATTATCCTGATGGTGACACTGCAAAGGACCTCGCTCTGGAGCTTGTGCAAAATGTATGGTTTGTTTTTTAGGATGATATGTTAAACATGAATTAATACAGACAAGAAGCAATGCTTGCTTATTTAGAAACTTGCAGGGAACACGGTGGTATGTTAGGTTTTTTCTTTTTCACTTTTAATAGTTCCTAAATATTAGCTATAATTTCATCTCATGATGGTGAAAATTTAGTTGTTTGATGATCAAAACCTTTTCTAATTAAATTTTATCACACTTGCAGTGCCCAAGAGAATAGCTTTAGTTTGTTGGGAACTTCATCATCATCAAATGCTAGCTGACTATTCGCAAATGGCTTTGCAATGAATACTCAATCTAAACAATGGTTCCATGTAGTTAGATATACTAAATTGATCCAGACATTGCCAAATCAATTTTGAATAATGAAATGTGGAAAGGTGTCATAATAGCAAAGTTCATTTGGTTTGATAGTTTTAGTAAAATATGGTATGTATCACCTAGGACTATCAAATAAATGAGCTGTTAGTAAGCAACTGATTTTTGAGCTCAGGTGTTAGCTCGAATTTGGCTCACTTAATTTTCAGAAGGGCTGAGCTTGAGCTGGGCATGGCTTGCTTGGGCTCATCTTGATTAAGCTTGAATCAAGAATAAATATATATTTAACATATATCATATCTTAGTTAAATAAATAACAAATTTTACATTATCATTATCAAAGACTACTGCAGTATCTATATTGAAGAATGTATTTTTACTACAAAATAGAGATATAATGTGGAAATTACCTTGAAGTATATGAAGGCTTGAGGAAAATCAGTCTCCTGCTGGATGTCTTAACTGTTTGTAAGCAGCTGAAGTTCAGCTCAAAATTGAATGAGCTGTCTTGAGCTATGCTCAATTATAAAACAAGGTGAACTTATCTTGATCTGATTTGAGAGAGAAGGAAGAGATTCCTTCTATCCATTCAACCTGGACCTTTCATTTGAAAATAATGACAAAACAATAGAGATTCAAAAGTAGGGTTTCAGATGCTTTTAGCTTTCATGGATTCAATAAAAGAATGGATTATAATAACTTTATTTATATTAATGAGGTCTGAGTCTCCAAATTTGGGCTGGATTCCTTGTCTTGTTAAAAGAGATTAGAATTTTTCTAAAATAGTGAGTAGTAGAAAAATCAGGCAAAAAGTCAAATTATCATAGAGCTAGATTGAACTCCTGCATCAATTTTGCCTTCTGTTGCATGGTGTAATTCCTCCTAGTTTGGAAGATAACTTGGGCAAAAGTCAACAAGATGGAAAAATTCATTTTATTGTGTTTTCGATGGCAAACAGGGTTTTCCAAATCCCAAGGGGCCTTTCAATGGGGTTCCATATTGCAAATCTCAAAAAATTATCAGATTTTTAAATAAATGCTGAAAATGGACAGCTTATATGAAAGTTTTGCCCTTCGAGAGTTTGATGCATGAATTAGCCTTGAATATGGTGGTTCTTGCTACTGAATTATGTCTAGAACTTTCTGAGGTGGCCAAAGTGGTCCATAATAGGTTTGGTGATTTTCCTTGGTCATAGTGAGGTGTGGCTTACTTAGTATTGCCCTCATGTTGTGTAAATTGCCAATAATTGCTGGGTATAAAAGGTTGGCACATGCTTATCTGGTATCACCAATGCGGATTCTAAGTTCATGATCCAGAAATATGCCTTTACAACAACTCCTATAAGTACCACTATCACCTGTATTTTTTTTGAATCTTGAATATTTTGATTATGGTCCAGTGTTGTCAAGTATGGCTAATTTTTATTTCCATGGTCCTCTTACCTTTTCAATGGCGTGCCTGCTCAGTGTGCTTCCATATGCACCATGGCACAAGCTCCTTATAACATGTTTGTAAGTTATCCGATATGAAACACATAATATATTAATGACAGAGCTGCCTGTACTTTTCGTCCTTCTGAAAGTCCGTAATAAAAAGATGCTTGCATGCTGTTCTCTTGGAATAATAAGCAGCTTTGGTCTCACTATTTCATGGTTGCAAATACCATGTCTTTCTCCCTTTCCTTTGAGTATACTTGCATTATTTAATTACACCTAATATTTCCATGTGCAGTTCCATACTTAACAAAGCACATTTAAGAAAAGACAAATTTCTGTTCTTTATATGTGTTTTCATGCTCAACAAAAAACAACTTTAAGAAGATGAACTTCTATTTTTTATTTTATATAGTATTTTTTACGTTCTTTTGAAATAACTTGCTTCTGTTCATCTTCTGAAATGTTATGTTACACGTTGTTCTTTATCTTGTTATCTTGTGGATGGTGGTTTGTGGTTTTGAATTTGACCATGCAGCATCACTTGCATGGTAAATGTTGATTCCAAATGAATATTTGGTAACTAGCTGGATTTTTTTTCAAATTTCATATCTATTATTTGTTGCAATTGAATCTTTTTAATATTATTACCCTTTAAGGCCTTTTAAAACCATATGTTTTCTAAATGTTTATGCTGAGTAACGTTTCTCTTTCGTGCACAGGGCTTAGCTAAATTTGTGGAATGGAGTGCTAGCATGATGGAGGATGATGCCAAATGGAAGCTGAAGGCTGCTGAACTTCAAGCAAAAAAGGATCGGTTGAGAATCTGGACGAACTATGTGCCTCCAGCATCAAATTCAAAGGCCATCCATGATTTAAAATTCACAGGAAAGGTAAGTGGATGTTTTACTTCCTTGAAATTCCTTTGATCATATTGTATGATAACAATTTGTTCTATGCTTGCGTATGATTTTCTTTAGGTGGTAGAGGTTGTGAGTGGGGACTGTGTAATTGTTGCTGATGATGCTGTCACCTATGGCAGTCCTTCAGCTGAGCGACGAGTCAATCTTTCAAGCATCAGAGCTCCAAAGATGGGGAATCCTCGTCGAGATGAAAAGCCGGCACCCTATGCCCGTGAGGCTAGGGAATTCTTACGTTCTCGTCTTATAGGCCGCCAAGTATGAATTAGCTTGCCATCTTGCACCGAGATATTTTGGTGTTTTGTTCGTGTTAACAAATTTTATGGTAATGTATTTGTATACGTTTCCAGGTTAATGTGTCAATGGAATACTCAAGGAAGGTCAACCTGGCTGATGCACCCAATGCAGTAATGGTATCTGGCTTGGCAGATTCTAGAGTTATGGATTTTGGGTCGGTCTTCCTTGTCTCTCCATCAATGGCTGAGGGTGATGATACTGCTTCTGCTCGCTCTTCTGGCAACCAATCAGCAGGAATAAATGTTGCTGAGATGATTGTTTCACGTGGTTTTGCCACTGTCATCAGACACCGAGATTTTGAGGAAAGGTCAAACCATTATGATGCTCTGCTGGCGGCTGAATCTCGTGCCATTAATGGAAAGAAAGGAGTTCATTCTGCCAAGGATCCCCCAGTGATGCACATAACAGACCTGACCACGGTTAGAAGTTGAACCATCTCTTAATGCATTGGAATAAAGTGCTGTAACATATGATAATTAATTTCTGATGTCATTGACTCAGGCTTCAGCTAAAAAAGCTAGAGATTTCTTGCCATTTCTGCAACGAAGTGGAAGGCTTACTGCTGTTGTTGAATATGTCCTCAGTGGTCACCGATTTAAACTACTTATACCTAAGGAAACATGTAGCATTGCATTCTCCTTTTCTGGTGTTCGGTGCCCTGGACGAGATGAGCCTTTTTCAGATGAAGCTATTGCATTGATGAGGAGGAAGATATTGCAGCGTGATGTTGAGGTGCTCATCTTTCCTCTTCTGACTATCCATTAATATTATTTTTTTTCTTAATTAATATTTTCTTTAATGCAGATAGAGATAGAAACAGTTGATAGGACAGGCACATTCTTAGGTTCCTTATGGGAGTCCAGGACCAATATGGCTGTGACTCTTCTGGAAGCTGGACTGGCAAAGCTCCAAACTTCTTTTGGTTCAGACAGGATCCCAGATGCATCACTTCTTGCTCGGGCTGAGCAGTCTGCAAAGCAACGGAAGCTGAAAGTAAGCAATGATTAACAAAATATTTGTCTTTCAGATTATCAAATAATGACTCCTAATTTTCCTTCTTTTTGCTAGATATGGGAGAACTATATTGAAGGACAAGAAGATGCTAATTATTCCACTTCTGAAGCAAAACAGAAGGAAGTTCTCAAGGTGCTGTACATCAAAGAATAATGCAATTTCTGCTCCATGCTTTTAGTTTCAAGAATTCACCCATCTTTTTGGTGTTTGTGTGTAGGTGGTGGTTACTGAAGTCCTGGGTGGTGGAAAATTCTATGTCCAAACTGTCGGTGATCAGAAGGTTGCTGCAATACAGCAACAACTTGCTTCATTGAATCTCCAAGAACCTCCAGTGGTTGGTTCTTTTAATCCTGTGAAGGGTGACACTGTTCTTGCTCAGTTCAGCATAGATAACTCCTGGAACAGAGCTATGGTATGTGTCAAACATCTCGTAATTCCTGATATAATTATGGGTCAATTACCTCTTATTCTAAATTTTGGAATGTTTGTACCTAGTGGATGATTGGGTTCAGAATCTGATAGAAGTTGTATATTGATGGAATGATTGCTAAACTCTTGCTGAGGCTGCCTCTGTAATTGATATCAAAACATGCATCCAATTCTTTATTTGACTTGAAACCGCCATCTCAGAGACTGTTACAGCCCATACAAGCTATGTCAATATGTGATTGACCTATGAACTTTGTAGCATTTTTTATTACCTAAGTTTTGTCATGCTTTTTTTTTCCAGCTTTTGGTGCATTGGTGAATACCAAGGTTTGAACTCTTTATTCAAGGAAATGAGAGGTTCCCCAGTAAAAATGTTTCATTATTGCTTAAAATCAATTTTCAGATGCAGTAATCTCAAGTTATTTAATTTCCAAAAACAACATGTCAATATTTCTGGATTCTTGGTCATTTATATTGTATTAAAGTTGCTGTCATGCTACATAAATGGTTATCTACTGTGAGAAGCTTATTTTGAATGAACAGTAGAAAAAACAATCTTACTTCTACCTGTTTTATTCATGTTTTGCCCAATGTGTACTTATCAAGAATGTAATTTCAAATCATCATGGTTATCACATCTGTGCTTCATGTGCACTAACAGATAGTCAATGGACCGCGAGCAACTGTTGAATCACCAAAGGACAAGTTTGAAATCTTCTACATTGACTATGGAAACCAAGAAATGGTTCCATATAGCCGCTTGCGACCTCTAGATCCTGCAGTCTCCTCAGCACCTGCTTTGGCTCAGCTGTGCAGCCTTGCATACATAAAAGTCCCTAATTTAGACGAGGATTTTGGTCACGAAGCTGCAGAGTATTTGAGTGAGTGCACTCTGAACAGTTCAAAGGAGTTCAGGGCTATGGTCGAGGAAAGGGATACTTCAGGTGGAAAAATAAGAGGACAAGGAACTGGAACAATTCTTCTCGTGACTTTGGTTGACGTGGAAGCTGGGTCTAGTATCAATGCTGCCATGTTGCAGGTTTGAGCATATGATCCCTTTCATCCAATGGTTTCAACTTTCAAAATTTTCTTGGTTAAGAATAGAGAAAAGAGGTTCTTATCTGTCTTTGATTCTCAAAGAAACCATAATTATAACCATCTAGTGTTATCCCAACTACTTGGGGGTGGGTTTATGGATTCATATTTGCCCAGCATTCCTGTTAAGGGTCACCTCAGATGTTACTTCAAGTCTCCATGTCTTTCATCACAACATCCATCCACATTACCTTATGTCTTCCCATCTTTTTCTTGAATCATTCAGATAGAGCCCCCTTATATCATTGTTCTACATGCCCATTCCATTGCAATCAATTTTCCATCACATCTCAAACAATTTTCCACCACATGTTATTTGATTCTAAAACAAGGCCACCTGAGTTAAAATGGGAAAACATTTGCCTTTAATTTTTAAATTGGCTTGGTGTGGTTCTTTCGTTAAATTGTTTGAAAAAACACTATTTGGAATTGGTATAAAGTGGGCTTCTTCAGCATTCTTGGCCTTAGGGAGAGATTTTCTGATAGCCATGTGCTGCTTGCACATCCTGTCCTTGTTTTGGCACATCACTAAGTGTCACTCTCTTAAAAATGTTTTAGCAAGAATTTCCACAATTTATGTCCCATATTTTCAAATAAATCTTCAAAAGCTTTGATTATTCAATTTTTTATGTCCGTGTCAGTAGTAAAATGATAGATGTGGAGTACGTCTCCAGGCTGTAGAATTTTCATGGCATGTATACTGTACTAAAATCCAGGAACCTGAAGCAGAGGTAGATACCAGCTTCAGGTTATGTGGGTATCCCTTTTTCTATGAAGATGATGCTTGGCTTCTTGTCAAATCTGGTAGCAGTTGGCTACATCGACAGCTTACCTTTTAGATTAGAAGTGAAGATAAAAAGAGATGGTTTTGATTCACCTGAGACCAGCCACAACAATTTTCTGTACTGCACAACACTACATAACCAATTTTTATGTGCATGTTCTTTGTTAGGTTATGATAATTTAATCATTTCTTTCAAAATTGATTAGGCTGTGATAGCTGCTCTGTGAGCTTTAGGAAAAAAAAATCATCAGCCTGTGTTAAAACTGGAGCTCTTCTGATGACTTGGAAATTTCTGTACACAGGAAGGACTTGCTAGACTAGAAAGAAGGAAGAGGTGGGACACCAAGGAAAGACAAGCTGCTCTTGACAACCTAGAAGAGTTCCAAGATAAAGCAAAACGTGAGAGGCTGAGGATGTGGCAGTATGGGGATGTCCAGTCTGATGATGAAGAGTCAGCTCCACCTGCAAGGAAAGCTGGAGGCCGTCGGTAGATGGTCGCCATAACAGTATTGTGGTAAGATACCAGGTTCAGAGATAGCAGGAATTTTGCTAGTTGGTATTTACTGGGAGAGCTACTTTTTCTTCTAGGTGTTTTAACCCTGTTTCCCTTTCAAACACGTCGTTTTTTCCATCTCTGAATAAGGCAATCCCCATATTATAATCTGTCTCCTGTTGGAGATTGCAGGCAGTCTTGATGATTTATGAACTCTTACATGCACGGTTCAACTTACTTAAGGTTGAAAGTTATAGCACCTGAAATCAATTGATAGAATGTTCATTTCGTCAAAATTTAGTAAGCTCCATCTCAGCAGATGATGTAGGAGAAGACTCGAAATGAATCAAACTTTCAGAATAGTTTTATCTCAAGTCATGAATGGTAATAGAGGTTAGATAGTTTTCTCTAGATGTACAACACAATTACATATGCTTTCCTTCTCTCTAAGTGGTGAAGTCAGAAGAATGCTTTACACCCTTCTGTTCATCACAAAAGACTAGATCATGCACTAACAGAACAACTCATCAGCCTGTGTTAATACTGGAGCTTGTATTAACTTCAATTATTGGTCTTAAATAGTGCACGGGTATTCAAATGGAATGTGCATACTTTCCATTGTATTCTGAAAGTTACTTCGGAGCTCTTCTGATGACTTGGAAATTTCTGGACACAGGAAGGGCTTGCCAGACTAGAAAGAAGGAAGAGGTGGGACACCAAGGAAAGACAAGCTGCTCTTGACAACCTAGAAGAGTTCCAAGATAAAGCACAACGCTAGAGGCTGAGGATGTGGCAGTATGGGGATGTCCAGTCTGATGATGAAGAATCAAATCAGCTCCACCTCCAGGGAAAGCTGGAGGCCGTCGGTAGATAGTCACCATAACAATGTCGTGGTAAGATGCTAGGTTCAGAGACAGCGGGAATTTTGGTAGTTAGTATTTACTGGGAGAGCTACTTCTTCTTCTGGGTGTTTTAACCCCGTTTCCCTTTCAAACACGCTGTTTTTTTTTCAATCTTTGAATAAGGAAATCCCCATACCATAATCTGTCTCCTGTTGGAGATTGCAGACAGTCTTCATAATTTATGAACTCTTACATGCACTGTTCAATTTACTTAAGGTTGAAAGTTATAGCACCTGAAATCAATTGATAGAACAGTCATTTTGGTGTGAGCAGATGATGTAGGAGAAGACTCAAAATTAATCAAAATTTCAGAATAGTTTTATCTCAAGTCATGAACCGTAACAGAGGTCAGATAGTTTTTTTCTAGATGTACAACACAAACACATGCTTTCCTTCTCTCTAAGTGGTGAAGACAGAAGAATGCTTTACACCCTTCTGTTCATCACTAAAGACTAGATCATGTACTAACAGAACAACTCATCAATGTGCCTTGCTCTCCTACCATTATTCAGTGCCTGAAATCACCTTCTCTGCTCAGTCTGCCATGTTGTAAAATTTCGTATCGTATAACAAATTTAAACCCAGGAGTAATCTTCTATCCCTCCTTACCTATTATCTCCGGTTTCCATTTGTCAAGTTAACTAGTTTTGGTGCATTAAAAATGCTAGATAGAATTTCTACTGCTTGTCCCGAAAAAATATTGATGGTTGATTCTTTTCTTAATAAATCTGAATTTATCTGGTTCAATGTAACAATGTAATTAGCAGCAATTTCTAGTGAGATTTCGAATACCCTGCCTGGATGCTTAATTCAACCACAATATATGCTGATCGGTCAGCTTGTTTGTGTTCCTTGTGCCGTGAAATGAAAAGCTTAGGAGAGTGATGGCTGTTTCCTGTATTTGTCTCCTGAGCCGTCTCGCTACTGGCCTACGATCTTTTGGCTGCCATGCTGCGGTTATCACATTGTGCTTGTCGAAGTGGAGTGAGAGTTGTTACAGACGAACACCCCAAGTAACATTAAACTCAAAAATCAAGATGCAAGTTTTGAGCCATATCCTTGTGAAATCATCTCTAATTGGTATTCAATCTGTGTGACATGGACCCTCCACGGTTTAGTGCCAAATTTTGAACAAATTTGTGGGTATGGAGAGCTTACCTTGCTGATAGATCGCATATTTGAACTTCCTTTCATCTTACTATTTAAAATATCGGTTGCTTTTTAGAGTTTATTGAGGTGATGGATCGCATATCTGAACTTCTTTTAGTTTCCTTGAAATTTATTTCTTTTCATGTATGGTAAATAACAATTTGTCTGAACAACTATGTACTAAACAAAGGTACAAAATATACATCAAGATATCGAAGGTAAAATAAATTTTGAAAATAAAACACGAATGCATCTGTAAATTTCTGAGTATAGAGATAGTTATAGATCCAGTTATAAAGCCAGAAATTCTTCCAACAAAGCTATATGTGCGTGATTCGGACAAAACACATCGATGGTTAGGATTCATAAAAAGATCTAAGAAACACAAATCTCACATAAATCTAGAGCATACCAAGGGTCCTTTGGTTTATAGGGCCCACCCGAGATTCCATAAATCTGGATCCTTCCATTTCAGAATTTGTGACCTTAGATCTACCAACCAATAACCAAGATTCCATCGCCCCTTGCACTCGAGCAAAAAAAAAAAAAAAAAAAAAAAGCCAAGGATGGCCATGTGCCATCTCCCAAAAACACAGAGAGGGACAGAAAGAGAGAAGGAGACGGGGACGGAGATAGAGGAGGTAGAAGGAGGTTGGGCTCGACTCAAGCCGACTAGACCATAGAGGCTACAACATCCTCCATGGAGCAGAAGAATACGATGCGGCCCCAGTATGAGAATAAATGTTGTAGCCCATAGATTGGTTACAATCTCGACAGCCGAGCGCAATTGAGGGCAGAAGAGCGGAGTAGGATCGGCCAGCAACAGCACAGAGAAGAAGAAGAAGAAAAACCATAATGGGCAGAACAGAGCTCCCATAAAAGAGCACCTAGTAGGTGGGAGCTTGACAATGGTGAGATGACGATAGGTGAAATCGGCAATGGGGCCAACGTGGAAAAGAGAAAAAGACTAGTGGTGGCGTCTAACAACTTCAGGGAGGGTGTGCGACTAAAGAGAGGGCATGAGGGTCTTTGAACATAAAAGAAGATGGAACTAAAAGGGGATGGGGAAATACTTGCTACACCGCGGTGATCGGTGCTCGCACCGAGCTGGCGCGCAGCGTTTAAAAAAAAATATATTTTTTTACTCTCAAACTTATATGAAGCCGTACGATTTCAATCATCATGCGGTGCGCGCCATGCCCAAAGAGGATGTCTCGCTTGCCTTCACATCAGGGTGGAAAGGGAAAGAGGGGTGTGATCGGCTGCTTCTTAAGCCAGCATCAATTAGCAAGGAAAAGAGCTGTGACCCTTGGCCCTCCTCCTTGTTGGCTTGAGTGCCAAGTGGAAGGAAGGTGTGGAATTTGACCATCTCGACTAAATGGCTTGAAGAAGACACCTCCGTCAAAAATGGAAAGGAATTATGAGATTATCGGACCTTCTTGGCTAGATAGATGCCAATGGAGTCAAAAGAGAGAAAAATGGAAAAAGAAATAGAGGAGAAAGCTCATTGTGGGTGCTTACTTCGATTCTAAATCATGCTTTGACATTTATTCCAAGGCTTGGCCCGTTGGACCGAAAATATGAATCCGAACCCGTAAATTATCTAGCTAGCCAAGCACTTGCACAGGTCTACTTAGCTTGGTCAAAGATTACAATATACTAAAGAATATTTACCGATTCTTTGAAGGTGGAATACATCTTAATTTTCCATCATTTTATTTTTTAAACTTTGACTAATGTTTCAGTATTTGATGGATCTTTTAGAATAATTACTGGGACTCTTATCATTATCCTTTAGAGAGAGAGAGGGAGAGAGACCACCAACTTTTTTTTGTTTGGTATTTCATAGGTCTTGTTTATAATTTGCATAACATTGTTATTGGGACCCATCTGAATTGAATTTATTACTTGATGTTATTTTTTGGTACATTGCTAGACAAATGCAAAGAAGAGAACAAGACTACACTTAGAATAAACTTACAGAAACCATACATTTACAAACTACCGCCCTAATTAAGTGTTTCCTAAATAATAAGGAACAACATCAAGATTTCTAAACAGAACATAACCAAACACAGCATGGCAGCATCTAGGTAGATTAGCTTTTATCCCTGATGAACATAGTTCTTGACAATTTCTAAGCCATTATATCCTTTAGGAAGGAATTATCTTTTCACCTATTAACATGAAAGTTGTTAATCTAGGAAATTACAGTTAAAGAATTTCCTTCAAGCCAAATTTGTTGTGAATGGAAAATGTTAACACCCATCCATGTTGCCACGAGCTGTGCAAATAGGATAGAAGAGGGTGCCAATTTCTTGCCTCCAACTCTTAGCAAATGATCATGATGATCTCAAATAAGATAAACAGCTGCAGTTATTGAAGAATAATCGAAATTAACTTTTAATACTCCTAGGAGAGGGGGATGCCATGATTCTTGTTTGATAGTTTTAGGAAATAAAGAAAAACTAACAGCTCCCCGGTACATAATTGGAGCATTAAAAGAGTCTGTATCAGGCTTCAGAACATCATAAAACAAACCATAAAGCCTTCTAACCAGCTGAGGAGGAAGAAAAAGGTGCTGAAACAATCTCTTACTTTGGGCTTTCCAAATGCCATCAACGATTGACCCTTTTCTCTACCCAAGTATATATTAGAGAGAAAAGTCTCTAAAATTGGCGAAGAATAATTGCATGCTCGCAATCCTTCCACACACATCATAGGATTTCTGCCCAAGAGGGATAATTCCCCTATGAAATGGCAAGCATTTATAAGATTAACGACACCAAGCCAGTGGCCACCATGTTGGTGGGCATATAAGTCTTTGAAATATTAAATATAATAGTTTGAGTAAAATAAATTTTATTTCAATATGGAATGAACTCAAGTACAACATGACTTGATGCAAAATAAAACACATGCCCCCTATTTATAATAAATGGAAAGATACAACTTTTCACAAGAGTCACTTATTAAGGGACATATTTCTATAATTAAATATTCTTCTTGACAAAAAGATACAACTCTAATCTAAAAGACAATCTTACATCGAAACAAAGCCTTTCAAAAAGTAATAATAAACAAGCTTATAATCTAACATTCCTCAAGCTTGTTTATGCACAATTATCTTCATCTTCTTCAATTGGATCTTCATAAACTTGGTGCTTTTCTTATAAATCTTTCTTTTCCATAATTAGCCTTCTAATCTCGTATTCTTGTTCGTTGATTGCATTCTCCAAGAATTTGTTTTTAATATTCAACACCATGTTTTCCTTTTCTAAAGAAGTATTTACTTTTTTCAGATTCTTCACCAAAGTCTGTGAATAATTATTATCATTCATTGGCCAATAAGGATGTATAATTCTCTTAAAAGCATATTATATGGTATCTTGTTCGGCATTCTTCTTCATCGATCTCGTGTTTTCCATGTAAAATTTTTCACATACTTAAACTACAGAATAAAACTCTGGCAAATGATCTAATCCTTTATTGCAAGTTGACTACTGCGGTAATGGTATGTGATATTTTTAACAATATTCTTGTAGCCAATTTTTGTAAAAGATTTTTATTTTCTTCTCTATTCTTTTAACTTTGCAGCCTTAGACACCCTCTGATAAGTGAAAGAACTTTATGGGCAATCTATTACTTTATATAGATATGAAAAGATGCTTACGATTTCAAAGAATAACTATTCCATAACTTCCTTTATCCAAGGAACATAATTTTTTTTTCAAAGAGACACAAATAATAACTACCAACACTTAACTCCTCCTTTTCAAAAGTTGTTCGTGCCTCTTCTTTTTTTTAAAATTTTTTTTTTCTTCCAAATTTGCACTAGTCAACCTAATTAAAACCATTCTGTCTTTTACCTTTTTTCTTTTAAATCCTACTCCAAGCCTTTTCTAGTCTTGTCACATAGTTGAGAGCCCATAGCATTGTTGTTGTCTACTCACCTATCTCTTTTTCTTGGTATCATCTACACATCACCTGAATTTATATGTCCATTTCGTTGTTTTTTCTAGATATGATTCTTAGGCAAATACTTATCAACAGTCTTATGCTTCCTAGGGTGGTTTATAGGGCCATTATTTAGAGTACTAGAGTCCAAAGACATCTCTAGTATGTTAGGATCTAAAGCACTTCCACTTTCAGAATTGACAAACCTAAGTCTTGAGTCCCTTCTCTTCAAAGCAGGCCTTGTAGCAATATTTAGTACTGAACTCAACTGTCCAACGAGTTTAACAATGCTTGACTGATGATTACTTGAGCTTTCTAGACAAGTAACACTATTAGTAGCAATCTGAATTTGACTATTAGCTAAAAAACTAGTGACTTCATCCTGAGCATTATCCTCCTTGGAAGGTGTAGGACTTGATAGCTGGTTACTTGTAAAAGAATACATCTGTTGATAGGATGAAACAACCTTGATAGCATCTCTATTATGTCAAGATGAGGTGTATCATCTTCAGCGTCGACATTCTTTGGTGTTATTGGCTCAGTGTATACAACTATCCCAGTTCCAAAAATAATTGGTTTATGTATAGGCAATGGTGGAGCATTCTCATGTGTAGGTGAGGGAAGGCTTTCTTCATCATATTCTGCATGAAGATCCAACAATGGACTAACCATTATATTTCTTGAGATCGTAAATGTATCTAACTTAGATAGACTAGCCTCTGTCTCTGCAAACATTGGTTTTAATATTTCAATTGAATGATGCTGGCGTGAACAGACACAATGACATAATCTTGATTCTTCTTTCAAATCTGCTTGATGGCATCTTTTGGTCTTATTTTTTATATTCATGAAAAACATTCAATTCTTTGATATGTGTACTTTTGTAATTATCCTTTTATTCTTATCCTTCAATGTTAGGATAGAGTTCTCCATGTGAACAGTATAACCTTTCTCCATTAGTTGTCCAATATTTAGTATGTTGCTCTTTAACTCGGGTACCTAGTATATATTTGAGATGTACTCTTGTTCACCATTCTTCGACTTAAATATGATTTTTTTTCTTTTCCTTTCATAGGTATTTTTGATGAATCACCAAATTTTACATTACCACGTACATCCTCCATTTCAACAAATCCTTTTTACCATGCATATGATTTGAAGCTCCAGAATCAAGAAACCATATATTTTGTAAATCTTCAACAGTTTCTTAGCATGCAAGTAGAAGTATAGTTTCTCCTTCTTCTTCTATTATATCATCGATATAGTTGTTCATTCCTTCAGTATTCTTACACCAACAATCTTTGCTATAGTGTCCAAACTTTTTATAATTATAGCATTGGATATTAGATTTTGTACAACCATACGAACTTGAGCATCCATCTCTTTTAGTGACAATCTCGCATCATGGATTATAACCATCCATGTTGATATTCTATTGATAATGACCATATCTCTTTTGATTCTTATTTCTATTATTACTTTCTCTACAACTTTTGCTTTTTCGATAGTCAAATTTTAATTTTGACTTGAGAATTTGTTCTATTGACTCATCCTCAGACTGCTTTTGCAATCTTTACGCTTATACTTGGAGAGATCCTATTAGTTGATTGATGAAGAGGGACTCGATGTCCTTCGACTCCTCTATGGCAACGACGATGTGCTCAAACTTTGGAGATAATGAGCACGAAATCTTCTTTACAACTCGAACATCTTTAAGTATCTCACCATTTTTCTTTATTTGATTCACAATAACCAAAATCTAAGAAACATAGTCTGCAACACTTTTGGAGTCCTTCATGCAGATGCCTTCAAACTTGGCTTGTAATTTCTGCAAGCGAATCCGCTTTACATGCTTATCTCCTCTGAAGATGGAGGCAAGGATATCCCGTGCTTCCTTACTCGATGCTGCTTCAGTAATTTTTTCAAAGAAAGACTCCTCCACTACTTGATAAAGGAAGAACAAAGCCTTCTTATCCTTCCTTCTTGCATCTTTCAACTCATTTTTTTGATTTGCAAAAAGATTAGATTCTTCTTGAGCTGTGGGTTCATGATACCCATTATTGACGATCTCCCATGGATCTTAGGATCCAAATAATGCTTTTATTTGAAGAGACCAATTCTCATAATTTTCCTTTGAAAGTTTTAGAATTTGAGGTTGGAATAGATTGGTGGCCATTTTTTTTTGACAGAATCTCTCCTTTTCCTTGGCTCTGATACCATATATTGGTGGGCATATAAGTCTATGAAATATTAAATGTAATAGTTTGAGTAAAATAAGATTTATTTTAATATGGAATGAACTTAAGTACAACATGCCTTGATATAAAATAAAATACATGTCCCCTATTATAATAAATGGAGGGAAACAATTTTTCACAAGAGTCACTTATTAAGGGACACATTCTTATAATTAAACATCCTTCTTGACAAAAAGACACATCTCTAATCTAAAAGACATAACCTTACATAGAGATACAACCTTTCAAAATAAACAAGCTTATAAGCTTGTTTATGCACAACTACCTTCATCTTTTTTAATTGGATCTTCATAAACTTGGTGCTTTTCTTATAAATCTTTCTTTTTCATAATTAATCTTCTAATCTCGCATGCTTGTTCATTGATTACATTTTTTAAGATTTTGTTTTCAATATTCAGCACCATGCATGCTTTTCTTTTCTAAAGAATTATTTGCTTTTTCTAGATTCTTCGCCAAAGTCTGTGAGTAATTGTTATCATTCATAGACCAATTAGGACCTATAATTCTCTTAAAAGCATATTATGTGGCATCTTGTTCGACATTCTTCTTCGTCAATCTTATATTTTTCATGTAAAATTTTTCACATATTTGAACTATTGAATAAAAGTCCGACAAATAATCTAATCCTTTCTTGCAAGTTGAATATTATGGTAATGGTATGTGATATTTTTGATAATATTCTTGTAGCAAATTTTTATAGAAGATTTTTATTTTCTTCTCCATTCTTTCAACTTTGCAGCCTTAGACGCATTGTGATAAGTGAAAAAATTTATGAACAATCTATTACTTTATATAGACATGAAAAGATGCCTACAGTTTCAAAAAATAACTATTTCATAATTTTTTTTATCCAAGGAACATAATTTTGTTTTCAAAGAGACATAAATAATAATTATCAACAACTCCTTTTCAAAAATTATCCACGTCTTTTTTTTTTAATTTTTTTTAAAAATATTCGTCTTAACAAAAAGACATATTTCTAAGCTAAAAAAATAATCTTACATGGAGACACAATCTTTTAAAAAATAATAATAACCAAGATTATAATCAAACACGCCAGAAGGTTTTAACCCTCGTAGGCAGTGCTGCCACCCTCCATTGGAAGGTACAATCGGCGGATGAAGCAGCTTGTACATTTCATTTACTGAAGTTTGCGATGCCTTATTATTACTTAATTTTTAAATGCTTGACAAAGGGATCGCCATGAAACCACGGCGCGGGAGCTCTGACACACAACTATTGCCTTCGTGTTTTCTTCCTGCCCGCCTCCAAAACACCGGTCCCATTAAACCATCGATCAGGGTATGGGTATCGATCATGCCAACGTTAGGGAGCTTGGAGAGGCTCTCCGTTTTCCCCGTAACGGCAAATCAGAAGGAAATAAATATTAATATTTCTCAAAATGATGACCGATTCCGATACACCTTATAGAGAGCAATCTGTTTGTTTAAGTTATCTTTCCTTCGAGACACTCGAGCTTTTATGCTGCTGTCTTCATCTCTTTCCAATCTTCTAAGTTCTACTCATGCTTTGCTTTTTTTCATTTGGCCTTGGCCATTTCTCATATCCTCCATTCTCTTTGTGAAGTCTGCTAGCTGGAACTTGCCTCCAAGGAATTCTAACAATTTTCAAATAACAGATGCTAAAATATTACCATATAGCCATAATGATTTTGTGAACCTTTGTTTCATTCCACTGTATACCACTACCAAATAATATCTACAATTGGTAAAAAATTCATTGAGTGTTCATTTTGCTATATAATATCATTATTTTGTCGTTAATATCCTTTATTAATTTTAACGTAAAAAATATGTTACTTTCATTCAAATAACGATATATGACATGCATTATAACACTAGATGATGGTTTCATGTGCTTTTTGTTATGTTATGGTGTAACAATAGAATTGCAGTATGGAACATAATTTGGGCTCAAATTCTCCAAAACAATATCTAGAGAGAGAAACTTTGACATGCACGTGGACCGCATGAAGCGATATTGCTTCTCAAAAGATGAGGTTCCTAAGGTTGTTCTACAACAGATCATAGCACCCACTGTAAGCAATATCCTAAGAAAATTAAGGGTTACGAAGACCAGCTAGAGCTGACTTGGAATATGTTGTGGTGTAACCAGCGTTCACAAAATTACAAGGCGCTTTTGCTGACAGGAGAGGGCTCAAGGGCACCAGCTGCCCAAATGGACGCTTGTCCACTGGGTCAAAAGAAAGTTTGGACCGGCAACTTATGCTTAAAAACGTAACCTGATATTAAAATTTAAAGAGTTAGGTATAGTTTATAAGTAGGGAAGGCTAGCATGTATATCAAATGATGCCTGGTTTAGCATTACCTCTCTCAATACAAGGCTTATCCCAATAAAATGTTGATATATCTATGGAAGGCTAGTATGTAGCTACGGCTATAAATGGGTCGGGTTGACTCATGACCCAACCTGTGGAGAACTGATCCAGACCGTTTAAAAAGATCCATGGATCCGGATCGGATTCTAAAATTAGACTCACTCTATTTTTTGGATCAGATCTGAATTTATTAAATTTTGATCCGACCCGACCTACTTAATTTCTAAGTTTATATGGATCTTATGCTTAACGACTTGATCGAACCCGAATTCATTATATGCTAGCATGGGTTAGACACAAATTGCAGTAGATTGCTCATCTATACAATATTATCTTTTTCTTTTCGATCCTTACAATTGAGTGGCACTCATTGATTCAAGTCAATGAAGTTTTCAATAAACATTATTTTCTCCTCTTTCCACCTCCACAAGAAATCATTCGCATCAAAACTATACAATATTTCCAACTCAAGAAATTTAGAGGATAAATAGAAAATAGAAATTTCACTTCTAGTTGTATTCTCCAAACCACTTTGGGAGGTCACATCCATTTGCCTTTCATATGTATATGAGGTACATCTTAATATTTTTTCTTAGACGTGATTGTCATATGTTAATGATCACTTTAAAAATCATGCATTCTATATCGCGAATATCATTGGATGGTCAATTTGTGAGATCAACTTCAACTGCACTCATGAGAATCGATTGAATAACTATAGTTGTTGCCTGTCGGTTTATTTAACCTATGATCCAATCCAAAATCGATCGAAACTTGAATCGGATCCATCTTTCATGGATTAAGGATCCGATCTGATCCAAATGATCCATTGGATCAAAAAAAAATTGATCACAGGCCCGATGCAATCTGATCCGATCTTTTATTAGGTTGGGTTTGAATTCAATATCAAGATCCGATCAAAAAATCCGATCGAATTGGGATCACTCATGATCCGATCCGACTCAACTCATTTTCACCTCGGTATGTACCTAATCTCATTATTCAACGGAGGTCATGGAATTAACGTCCGGTTCTAATAATAAGCTGCCGAGCAGCTAAAGAACACCTTTAGATTTCAATCTTGTCGATATATGATCAACTCTTTCTCGCAATGGCAGTCACTTGTTCGCTGTCCTGGATGGCTATTGCGGAATTCCAGGAATGATAAAAAATTCCAGTAGAAAGCGACTGATTCCGGCTTGAATAGCTGAACAAACTTTTGGATTGGCTCTGAATTTCTTGAGGCAGCTGCACGCTCTCAAATCACTAATCTTTGGCATTAAGACACTTGCAGCTCTAGAAGCTCTCCGCCTATCCAGGTTTATGGTCAAAAAGGTTATGCTACAAAATGAATTTGGAATGCTTCCGGTCCAAATCTGGTACCAACAAAAATCTAAAATTTATAACCGATGTGCCATGTATCAATAGAGGTGATTGGCAGATTTCACGGACTGGTATCGTCCTAAAGCTTTTATTGATGCAGAGGTTGGTCAACCTCTGAACGAAAATGCAGATCTATATGGCATATTTATTCTATAAATTTTTAAGTGATTGCTTCTAATCAACGAGTTACCTCTGCATTCAGGTTCAAATTATATAAAATTTTCCATTCCCTAAATTTCATGGTTTATTGAGCTGACTGAAAAATAATTTTAAAATCATCGATGGCAAGCAAGGGAGAAAGTTATAATTTTATGATCGTTTGGAGGTGAAACTCTGAAACATTTTTGCTGCAAGTGATTTTGGTAATAAGACGGCGTTTGTAAGAGTTGCGTAGGAGATTTTCCATCCGATATTATTCGACTTGACAGCTTGTGCTTGTCATTTACACGCTTCATCGTGTATGTTCCACGACATGTAATTAAAACCTAATGCTATTCCACCACCTGGCAAATAGAAATATTCCAGCACGGGCACCAAAAAAAATTACCTAGAGTCCGCTGCATTCCTTTCCATATGTATGTCCTTGGCATATATCTAACGGAGAACCCTAGTCTCCGAAACAAGAGACGAGACACCGTTGATGTACGCTAGTATATTATATATCAATTGATTTATTTGAAGATATTTTGGATGGTTAATATCCCATGCACCGACAAAAGTTATATTTTAAAATTTATATATTAATTTAATCAGAGATATGTATTAAATTATTGCTATATATATATTAAAAAAAATTTATAATATATACCAAAGAACTATCGGCATGAATTTGCTTCATCTAGACTCTATATCATAAAATTCTGAGTTTGTATTTAAAAAAATATATAAAATTTTTGTAATTCTTAAAATATTCTTGTTAATTTTATTTGAATCAAAAATTATATATCATGGAAAAGAGAGAAGGAAGGCCGCTAGTTTTTTGGGAGAAAGAAGAGCGATTTAATTTGTAATGTTGGGGATAAATCCCGCTCCTGCCGAAGCCCGGCCCGACGCTCAGCCCAATGTAACCAGTAGCCGCTGAAGAGCTTTAGCGCCGGGCGCCAGGCCGAGCTCCTACCACGGCCGAACTGCCTAGAGGCCGAACTCCCCTGCGCCAAGCTCCGGGCCGAACTCCTTCGGACTTCCCACGGCCGAACTCCTTCGGACCGACCCCAGGCGAGCCCATGCAGCCGAACTCCTTCGGACTTCCCACGGCCGAACTCCTTCGGACCGACTCCAAGCGGCCGAGCTTCAATGAAGTCCTCTCAGCGGTCGAACTCCTCAGCGGACGGGCTTTAGTGGAATCCCCAAGCGGTCGTCACTCAGGAGCCCGAACTCCTCAGCAGTCGTCACTGGGCCGAACTCCTCAGCGGTCGCCCTCATCAAACTTCGGCCGACCGAGCTCCTACCGAACTCTCAAGTGTCCAAGCCTCAGCCGAAGTCCAACAGCCGGCCGAACCCCAAACGGCCGAGCTTCGGATTCTCAGCAGCCGAACTCTTCTGCGGACGAGCCTTAGCTGCATACCTCTAGCCAGACGCCTATGGGAGCCGAACTCCCTCCTATCTTCCTCTTCAGGAGTCCGAACTCCTCCGGACGAACTGTCGCCTGCAGCAAGACCGGACGGCGCCTTCCTCTCCGTACCGGACTCCATGCGGCCCACGACGTGCCGGTATGGCTCCCACGATCTACCGGACGACGCCTTCCTCTCCGTACCGGGCTCCATGCGGCCCACGACGTGCCGGTATGGCTCCCACGATCTACCGGACGACGCCTTCCTCTCCGTACCGGACTCCATGCGGCCCACGACGTGCCAGTATGGCTCCCACGATCCACCCACCGGACGATGCTGTCCTCTCCGTACCGAACTCCATGCTGCCCGACGACTCTCTGCCAGACGGCACAGCCGTCACCATCAACTAAGCTCCGCTATAAAAGGACCCCTCCCGACATACTAAGGCTAAGCTCTCTGAACTCTCGACTCGCTCTCCTCCTCACATCTAAGCTCCGGAACTCATTCCGAGCACTCCATTACTGTTGGCCGGAAACTAACTTGACCGTCGGAGGGTCCTGCCGGAGCCACCACCCCACCGGTTCCGGACGGGACTTCGTTTTGCAGGTCCCCGGCGGCGACCTCAGCGGCCTCGACTCCGGCGACCTCCGGCGAGGACGGATTTCTGCACCAACAGATTGGCGCTAGAGGAAGGGCATGAACCTTCGAGGTTCCCTTGTTCTTAAAGGAGTGCTCGGCGACCCTTCTCTTCCCTCTCCAGAGATCTTTCCTTTTCTCTTTCGAAGGAGAAAACGCCACCCAGGAGAGCTTCGGCACGGCGCTCGATGGCCTTCGCGGCACGACGCTCGGCGGCCTCCGCGGCACGGCGCTCGATGGCCTCCACGACCCGATCCCGTCCAGGCCCGTCTGTTCCTGCTTCAGCCCCGGCGGCCTAGGTTCCACCTGCACCCGCGGTGGATGTGAAGCAGTTCGGCCTGCTTGACCGACAGATCCATGGCCGTGGCCTCACGGAGGCGTTGCACGCTATACAGCAGCCTCCGGTAGCGACTCCACCCAGCAGGCCCGCCATGAGGGCGCGAGGAATCAGCCTTAGGGAAGGAGCCCAATCACGCCCCTAAGAGAGAAACGGAGAGCAGAAGTTCCCCCGCTGAAGCGGAATGAAGTTCGGCGCGAGGAAGGCCGAACCCACCCATGAGCCCGTCAGCGAGGAAGCTCCGACAAAGAAGTATGAAGTCCTCCCGCGGAAGCTTCCGCGGGAAAGTGGAACGAAGTTCGGCGCAAGTAAGGCCGAACTCACGCTCCAGTATGTCCCCCAAAGGAACCCGCCTACAAAGTGTTCACTGGAGGCGGAACGAAGTTCGGGCGAGAAAAGCCGAGCTCCCCTCGAGCTCGTCCGAACAAGAGCAGCAGAAAGTTCTCCCACGGCGGGTCTCGTGGGAAAGAGGAATGAAGTTCGGCTCGAAGAAAAGCCGAGCTCCCCCAAGGCTCGTCGTCAAGGCGAAATGAAGTTCGGTGGAAAGCCGAACTCCTCAACTCAACCTCCAAAATAAAGTTCGGCGCCGGCAAGGACGGAACGAAGCCCCCCTCCCGGAAGGTTCCGCAACTACGACCCGCTCCTCTAACTCGAATTCTCGGCAAAGTTAAGAGCCAACCGCCAAGACCTGAAGGACTACGGCCTCTCCAAACATGCGCGATCAAGGAGAAGATCGGCTATAGGCACTGCCGTAATCGGAAAAGACAAGAAGGTTGGCCGTCCCGCGGCGTCATCAACGCCACCCCGGGGAGGAGCTAGGAGCTAGCTACATCGGTGATCGTCATCCCCAGTGACAAAGTCAAGAGAAGCATGGTCCAAATTATGAAGGCCGGCATGAGATAGAGGAGGTCGTCTGGACGGAACTTACTGCCCGAGGGAACTCCGAGGAACAACGCCCCGACAACCCTCGAACGGAAATGCGCTGCGATCATCTTCTCTTCGGTAAAACTCTCCCCTCTCAATAAAATCATTTCTGGATGCGAAATCTATGCGATGGCTGGAAAAGAAGCAGTCAATAGTCGCCGTGTTAGGAACAGGAGGAGAACCTCGTCCTAATGCGAGCGGCAAACTCGGCCAGAGATAAGAGATAAGATCTCTCCCGAGGGCAAAGTTCGGCCAGAGATGAGATCTCTCCCGAACAGCAACCTCGGCCAGAGATAAGATCTTCTCCCGAGGGCAAAGTTCGGCCAGAGATAAGATCTCTCCCGAACAGCAAGTTCGGCCAGAGATAAGATCTCTCCCGAACAGCAACCTCGGCCAGAGATAAGATCTCTCCCGAGGGCAAAGTTCGGCCAGAGATAAGATCTCTCCCGAACAGCAAGTTCGACCAGAGATAAGATCTCTCCCGAACAACAAGTTCGGCCAGAGATAAGATCTCTCCCGAACAGCAACCTCGGCCAGAGATAAGATCTCTCCCGAGGGCAAAGTTCGGTCAGAGATAAGATCTCTCCCGAACAGCAAGTTCGACCAGAGATAAACTCTCCCGAACAGCAACCTCGGCCAGAGATAAGATCTCTCCCGAGGGCAAAGTTCGGCCAGAGATAAGATCTCTCCCGAACAGCAAGTTCGACCAGAGATAAGATCTCTCCCGAACAATAAGTTCGGCCAGAGATAAGATCTCTCCCGAACAGCAAGTTCGGCCAGAGATAAGATCTCTCCCGAACAGCAACCTCGGCCAGAGATAAGATCTCTCCCGAGGGTAAAGTTCGGGCCAGAGATAAGATCTCTCCCGAACAGCAAGTTCGACCAGAGATAAGATCTCTCCCGAACAACAAGTTCGGCCAGAGATAAGATCTCTCCCGAACAGCAAGTTCGACCAGAGATAAGATCTCTCCCGAACAACAAGGTCGGCCAGAGATAAGATCTCTCCCGAACCGCAACCTCGGCCAGAGATAAGATCTCTCCCGAACAATAAGTTCGGCCAGAGATAAGATCTCTCCCGAACAATAAGTTCGGCCAGAGATAAGATCTCTCCCGAACAACAAGGTCGGCCAGAGATAAGATCTCTCCCGAACCGCAACCTCGACCAGAGATAAGATCTCTCCCGAGGGCAAAGTTCGGCCAGAGATAAGATCTCTCCCGAACAACAAGTTCGGCCAGAGATAAGATCTCTCCCGACAACAAGTTCGGCCAGAGATAAGATCTCTCCCGAACAACAAGGTCGGCCAGAGATAAGATCTCTCCCGAACCGCAACCTCGGCCAGAGATAAGATCTCTCCCGAGGGCAAAGTTCGGCCAGAGATAAGATCTCTCCCGAACAACAAGTTCGGCCAGAGATAAGATCTCTCCCGAACAACAAGGTCGGCCAGAGATAAGATCTCTCCCGGGGTCGAAGTTCGGCCAGAGATAAGATCTCTCCCGAACAACGAGTTCAGTCAGAGATAAGATCTCTCCCGAGCGATCGGAACAACCTCGGTTAGGAACAGGAGGAGAACCTCGTCCTAACACGAGCACCAACCTCGGCTAGAGATAAGATCTCTCCCGAGCGACCGGAACAATCTCGGTTAGGAACAGGAGGAGAACCTCGTCCTAACGCGAGCACCAACCTCGGCCGCAGGAGGTAAGATCTCCCCCGAGGGAAGCTCGGCCGTAGGAGATAAGATCTCCCCCGAGCGCGCACTTCAACCTCGGCTGCAAGATAGGAGGTCTCCCTCGAGTCGACTTCAACTGATGAAGATAATGTCGCCCCCGAGGAGCTCAAATCCGACCTCGACCGAAGGAGGCGAGATTTACTTCGGCTTCAACATCAGCTTCATCGACTTTAGCTGGAAACGAGTTCCATTTCAACTTCAAACATCGACTGAAGATGAGGTCTCCCCCAAGCCTCAGCCTCAACTTCAGCGTCAATATTGGCTGGAGATGAGACCTCCCCCGAGCTTCAGATGCAACAAATGCGGAGCCTGAAAGAAGACTTCGACAGTCGCCTGTTTTGGTACTCCCTTCCTTCAATTTTTGAACTCGGGAGTGGGGGGGCTACTGTTGGGGATAAATCCCGCTCCTGCCGAAGCCCGGCCCGACGCTCAGCCCAATGTAACCAGTAGCCGCTGAAGAGCTTTAGCGCCGGGCGCCAGGCCGAGCCCCTACCACGGCCGAACTGCCTAGAGGCCGAACTCCCCTGCGCCAAGCTCCGGGCCGAACTCCTTTGGACTTCCCACGGCCGAACTCCTTCGGACCGACCCCAGGCGAGCCCATGCAGCCGAACTCCTTCGGACTTCCCACGGCCGAACTCCTTCGGACCGACCCCAGGCGAGCCCATGCAGCCGAACTCCTTCGGACTTCCCACGGCCGAACTCCTTCGGACCGACTCCAAGCGGCCGAGCTTCAATGAAGTCCTCTCAGCGGCCGAACTCCTCAGCGGACGGGCTTTAGTGGAATCCCCGAGCGGTCGTCACTCAGGAGCCCGAACTCCTCAGCAGTCGTCACTGGGCCGAACTCCTCAGCGGTCGCCCTCATCAAACTTCGGCCGACCGAGCTCCTACCGAACTCTCAAGTGTCCAAGCCTCAGCCGAAGTCCAACAGCCGGCCGAACCCCAAACGACCGAGCTTCGGATTCTCAGCAGCCGAACTCTTCTGCGGACGAGCCTTAGCTGCATACCTCTAGCCAGACGCCTATGGGAGCCGAACTCCCTCCTATCTTCCTCTTCAGGAGTCCGAACTCCTCCGGACGAAACTGTCGCCTGCAGCAAGACCGGATGGCGCCTTCCTCTCCGTACCGGACTCCATGCGGCCCACGACGTGCCGGTATGGCTCCCACGATCTACCGGACGACGCCTTCCTCTCCGTACCGGGCTCCATGCGGCCCACGACGTGTCGGTATGGCTCCCACGATCTACCGGACGACGCCTTCCTCTCCGTACCGGACTCCATGCGGCCCACGACGTGCCAGTATGGCTCCCACGATCCACCGGACGATGCTGTCCTCTCCGTACCGAACTTCATGCTGCCCGACGACTCTCTGCCAGACGGCACAGCCGTCACCATCAACTAAGCTCCGCTATAAAAGGACCCCTCCCGACATACTAAGGCTAAGCTCTCTGAACTCTCGACTCGCTCTCCTCCTCACATCTAAGCACGGAACTCATTCCGAGCACTCCATTACTGTTGGCCGGAAACTAACTTGACCGTCGGAGGGTCCTGCCGGAGCCACCACCCCACCGGTTCCGGACGGGACTTCGTTTTGCAGGTCCCCGACGGCGACCTCAGCGGCCTCGACTCCGGCGACCTCCGGCGAGGACGGATTTCTGCACCAACATGTAAGAAGAGGATAGAAAAGAAAAAAAAAATTTTAAGAAAGGAGAGAGAGAAAAGAGAGGACAGGGGAGGACAAAAAAAATTTGAGAGATAAAAGAAATAAGAATGTTATTTTTTTTTAAAATAATAAATTTTTTTTTGAAAAATAAAAAAAGCTTGGGCTCTTTAAGATATGTGCCAAGGGTGTACATGGCTCCAAGTGCAATCGAATCGAACCGAGTTTAAGTAGGTGAAAATTCGAGTTTGACTCGACTCAAAATATTCGAGCGCGAAACTTGACTTGAGATCACTCAAATCTTAATATCTTAAGCTCGAATTCAGCTCGATGAAAAAAAGGCAAAACTTGAGACCAGCTCGATTCGACTTGAATATCAACCGAGATATACTTGAGCTCGAGTTCGAGCTTAAAATTGGGTCTTAATCTATTAATTATATATATATATTTGATTTGGCTTGTAAGCTTTTGAATTATGTATTTTGCTAGCCGAACTTGACTCGAAAAATTATTCGAGCTACTCAAGCTTGATAATAATTGAGGCAAATCGAGCTTGGACTCAAGTAAAACTTGAGTAGCTCACGAGCAGTTCAACTCATTTACAACTCTATACATGACAAAGAACATGATTTTCTCTAGTGCCTACACTAGAGGATTTGTACTGGTGGATGTCCTTGTTTGTAAAATCCTAAAAACCAAAATGTATACATTCATTAGAATGTATACATATAGAAACACACTAGCATTTTGGCTTATCATACATGTAAGACGCCCTTGATAATAGTTTCATGTGGATCAGCAACCGTACATGCAAGTAGTCTTGTAGGTATATGACCTTTGAAATTTATCCTCGGCACTTTAAACTATATCGTGCTCTATTCTTTTCTATTATGTTTTTCTTTCTGAAATCAAGATGTTGGTGAAGATGAAGCCTAGCTAGGGACCAGACAAATTTGTCACCCTCCCGTTAGACCAATGCTAAGTAGAGAGGAAAGAGTGGGGAAGGAAGGGAGATTTCTTTTCTAAACATAGAAGTTCGATCCAGCTCGCATGGAACTTAAAGGATAAAAGAGTGATAATTGGTTCGACCAATCCATAATCTGCACTCTTTGCAAAAACTACAAGGGGGTATTCAGAAAGATGACTGCAGCTTTGAAGTTTTGAGCACCATGGAAATGTTTTAGGGGTAACTTAGACTGAGTCGTTTTGGTGTCGCATCCTTTTTCAAAAGTTTGGTGTGTTCTTTGAGGGTCTTTGGCCCCTCGTGCAACGCATCATGTGCATTTAGAACTTGTCATCTGGGTCCTACTCTTTTCTTTTTTTTCTTTGGTGAACAGTATTACTCTATTTCTGGTACTCCAAAGTCTCTCAACGTCTCGAGTGGTCAAAGATCCAAAAATTGAATAAAGGCACTCTGAACTTTCTCGATGGCTTTAGTGGTCAAAGATCCAAAATTGAATAAAGAGGTTCTAAGTCGGGCTGGTTCCGAATTGGCATTAGACCGTGAGATTCCACGTGATCAACCTTATTTCTAGATCTAGCTCAAATCCAACTGAATCTAACATTTTAAAATGGTCAAACCAGGCTGAGCCAAGCTTTCGGCCGTGTAGGTCTGGCTAGGTCATATAAGAAGGAAGTACAAGTTTGACTTGTTGATCTCATTTTAGGCGCAAATATTTTTGGACTGTGAATCTATAATAGCTGATATCAAAACCAGGCTCAGTATGTCACCCCTCTGTCAGTCATGTAGGCCTCTCATTGGAGATGCTAAAATTACCTCGAGGGTGTCGCTGGATTGAGTGGGAGCGAATACGATAATCCTACATTGATTAGATCGCAAGTGTCGCATGGATTTAAAGGAAGGATCTCATCAGATTAGATATGGATTGGATTGAATATAAATTAGATCAAAAATTTGTTAATCCAAATCTAATCTATTTATTAAATAGATCCGTGCATTTTATTAAACATCTAATCCCATCTCATCCAACCTAATAGATTGATTCAAGTTATATGAGTTAAACGGGCTAAGCATTGGGAGCCCTGTATAAAGAACTCCAAGCAATCCATGAACAACTTAATTCTTCGTTTACACTTGGGTGGATGTCTGTTTTGGTTAGGTTAGGTTTAGGAAAAGATCAAACCTATCCGACTTGACAAAGGGAAATAGGTTCGTGGTCTAGCACGGTCCAGTGCGAGAGATCTGGATCCAACCTGAACCTACACCAGGTATGCAACATGGACGGGGTCAACCACCTAAATTCTACTCCACCCACACGTGAACGGAGATGGTGGAAACCAAACTACACCAGGCCAGGCCTCATCCGGCGTCGTGGAAAAGACCACGGACAAGCTTCTAAGATTGGGATGCTTAAAAGATTTTAAAAATAGATCAGACGGCGCTGAAAGACGTTGAAACTTTTGAAAATCTCGGTCAAACCTGACACCAACCCAAACCCAAAGGTTGGCCACAGAAAAAAAAAAAAAAGAAAAAAAAAAAAAAAAAGAAAAAAAAAGAAAAAAAGAAAAAGACTAAGCTCTTAAAAGAATCCACCATGAGGTCCGTAAGATGGAAGATACACAAAAGTAGTAGCATCCACCTGATGATACCAAAAACTCCCTTCTATATATAATAGTGAAGCCATTCAAAGCTAACACCATCTCTCTCTCTCTCTCGGTGAGTTAAGAAGGAGTTCCATCTTCCATGAGGAGATAGAAGCGATGGGGCTCAAGTCCTTAAGCCTCCAGATGATACCGTGGGGCTTCCACGTGGTGGAGGCCCGCTGCCAGCCCAGCGGCGGTCACCGGACCAGCCCAGCTCCGGTCCGGCTGATCGGCTCCGACGGCCGGGTGCAGGTGTATAACCGGCCGGTAGCAGCGGCGGAGCTGATGAAAGAATACCCCTGCCACCTCGTCTGCCGCTCAGACTCCTTCTTCATCGGCCGGAAGGTCCCCACCCTCGCCGCCGGCGAACAGCTCCAGCCCGGCCACAGCTACTTCCTCCTCCCCTCCCACTTCTTCCACTCCGTCCTCTCCTTCGTCACCTTTGCCTCCTCCTTCACCACCCTCAACCACCCCAACGGCGTCAAGAAGCAAGCCGTCATAAGGCCGTTCGACGTCCAGAAAACGGCGGAGGGGACGCTCCAGATAACGGTCTCCGACGATTTCTTTCTTGTAGATAAGGTTAAGCAAGAGGACGAGGAAAAGAACGGAAGAAGGGTTTGTACCACGGAGGAGTTGGAGAAGGAGTACCGGCGGCTGGTGAGGTGCAAGTCGGCGAAGTGGAGGCCGAAGCTGGAGACTATAGGGGAGGCGGCGACCGAGAGAAGGAGACTGGGGTGGATCCGGAGGGGAGTGGTGGGGTTTGTGAGGCTGAGGCGGAGGAGGAAGAAGGGGGCCCACTGCACATAAGACAAAGGCTCGGGGTTTGTAAAGAGAAGAAGAAAAAAAGAAAAGAAAGAAAAAGAAAAAGAGAAGAGTGTAATAACAAAGGGCCGAGGAGCTTTTGTTCATTTTGTCCTTTTTTCCCTTTTATTTTTAATTTTAAACAGTTCTAGTCTTGTACATGGCCTCAATGTAAAGAAACTGCGAGTTGGTGTGCAACGAATGGCTTAAAGAAAAACGTTGAAAGACAGTTTAATTCGAGAACATTTAGTTCAGGTTTGCGATATTGAAAGTTTGATCTCTCTCTCTCTTTGTTGAGAAATTATTAGATGCATCAAGTTTATCATTCGTGATGGATTCATTTCATCATAGAATGAAATTATTACATGGATTCTTGCATCCTAGATCTACAATAAATATGGTCAACTTGCCAATTTCTTATTCGTGACTATATGCTTTTGGTTCTTGCATACACTCGCATGTGCGGGTGCACGCCTCTCTATGAATGCACGTGCGCTTGGTTGCAAGCAGAGTGGTGCGGCCTCATTGTTACCTATCCTGAAGTAGATCCAGGACCCAATCCAAATAGGTTAAAAATGGGAAGGATAAACCTGTCAACCTAATAGCTTGTTCAAGCCCGTATAACGAATAGCTTGTTCATTGTTTGGGTTTTGGAGTTTCAAATCTCCAGTACCGCGGTTGTTGTCAACTTTCTTGAATCAGCTTATAAAAATAATTTACTATTTCAAATACATGGTTCGGGATAGTAATATTATTTAATACATGGTTACGCTCTTTTGGTTTTACAGAGTTAGCTGGGTCGAGCGCCATTCTTTGCATTAAAACTAGTTTAGGTAATTTTAAAGTCACCTATTTCACCATGAAGGGATCCTATGAGTTAAATAATACTGGTGATTAAGAATGGCGATGTAGGATTAGATGAGCTTATCTCTTGAAATATGTTATATTCTATATCAATACATCATTATCTAGAAAGAGGAGGGGACAAAGGTCGGTAGCTATCAAAGGAGTTCTTCCCATGAAGTCTTTTTTTTCTTCCAGTAGTTATCATTTCCTTAAGTCTGACTTTTGGTCAAAAGCGACGAAGGGTTGGTGTCAGCTAACAGCACGCTAAAAGAAAATGTTGGTATTGGTCCCCCCCGCCGAGAGCTGCCAATCTAAATATTATAATATTAGTGGAATCCCCGAGCGGTTCGTCACTTCAGGGAGCCCGAACTCCTCAGCAGTTCGTCACTGGGCCGAAACTCCCTCAGCGGTCGCCCTCATTTCAAACTTCGGCGACCGAGCTCCTACCGAACTTTCTCAAGGTGTCCAAAGCCTCAGCCGAATGTCCAACAGCCGGGCCGAACCCAAAACGACCGAGCTTCGGATTCTCAGCAGCCTGAACTCTTCTGCGGACGAGGGGGCCTTAGCTGCATACCTCTAGCCAGACGCTATGGGGAGCCGGAACTCCCTCCTATTCTTCCTCTTCAGGAGTCCGAAAACTCCTCCGGACGGAACTGTCGCCTGCAGCAAGACCGGATGGCGGCCTTCCTCTCCGTACCGGACTCCTGCGGCCCACGACGTGCCGGTTATGGCTCCACGATCTACCGGACGACTGCCTTCCTCCTCCGTGTATCCGGGCCTTCCATGCGGCCCACGACGTGTCGGTATGGCTCCCATCTTACCGGGACGACGCCTTTCCTCTCCGTACCGGACTCCATGCGGCCCACGACGTGCAGTATGGCTCCCACGAATCCAAAAACCGGGACGATGGCTGGCCTCTCCGTACCGAACTTCATGCTTGCCCGACGACTCTTCTACCAGACCACAGCCGTCACCATCAATAGCTCCGCTATAAAAGGACCCTCTCGAAACATACTAAGGCTTAAAGCTTCTCCATGAACTCTCGGACTCGCTCTCCTCCTCACATCTAAGCACGGAACTCATTCCGAGGCACTCCATTACTGTTGGCCGGAAACTAACTTTGGACCGTCGGAGGGTCCTGCCGGAGCCACCACCCCACCAGGTCCGGAACGGGACTTCGTTTTGCAGGTCCCCGACGGCGACCTCAGCGGCCTCGACTCCGGCGGACCTCCGGCGGAGGACGGATTTCTGCACCAACATGTTAAGAAAGAGGATAGAAAAAGAAAAAAAAAATTTTAAGAAAGGAGAGAGAGAACAAGAGAGGAACAGGCGTAGAGGACAAAAAAAAATTTTGAGAGATAAAGAAATAAGAATGTTTATTTTTTTTTTAAAATTAATAAATTTTTTTTGAAAAATAAAAAAAAGGCTTGGGGGCTTCTTTAAGATATGTGCCAAGGGTTGTACATTGGGCTCCAAGTGCCATCGAATTCGAACCGATTTAAGTAGGTGAAAATTCGAGTTTGACTCGACTCAAATATTCTGAGCCGCAAACTTGACTTGAGATCACTCAAATCTTAATATTCTTAAGCTCGAATTCAGCTCGATTTGAAAAAAAGGCAAAACTTTGAGGACCAGCTCTATCGACTTGAATATCAACCGAGATATACTTTGAGCTCGAGTTCGAGCTTTAAATTTGGGTCCTTTATCTATTAATTATATATATATATTTGATTTTGGCTGTTAAGCTTTTGGAATTATGTATTTTGCATAGCCGAACTTGACTTCGAAAAAAATTATTCGAGCTACTCAAGCTTCTTGATAATAATTTTGCAGGCAAATCGAGCTGGAACTCAAGCTTAAAACTTGAGTAGCTCACGAGCAGTTCAACTCATTTAACAACTCTATACATGACAAAGAACATGATTTTCTCTAGTGCTACACTAGGAGGATGTACTGGTGGATGTCCTTGTTCTGTAAAATCCTAAAAACCAAAATGTATACATTCATTTAGAATTGTATACATATGAAACACACTAGCATTTGGCTTATCATACATGTAAGACGCCCTTGATAATTAGTTCATGTGGATCAGCAACCGTACATGCAAGTAGTCTTGTAGGTATATGACCTTTGAAATTTATCCTGGGCACTTTAAACTATATTTCGTGCTCTATTTCTTTTCTATTATGTTTTCTTTCTTGAAATCAAAGATGTTTGGTGAAGATGAAGCCTAGCTTAGGGACCAGACAAATTTGTCACCCTCCCGAGACCAATGCTTTAAGTACGAGAGAAAGAGTGGGGAAGGAAGGGAGATTTCTTTTCTAAACATAGGAAGTTCGATCCAGCTCGCATGGAACTTAAAGGATAAAGAGTTATAATTGGTTCGACCAATCCATAATCTGCACTCTTTTGCAAAAACTACAAGGGGTTATCAGAAAGATGATGGCAGCTTTGAGTTTTGAGCAACCATGGAAATGTTTTAGGGGTAACTTAGACCTTGAGTTCGTTTTGGGCAAGATATGTCGCATCCCTTTTTCAAAAGTTTTGGTGTGTTCTTTGAGGGTCTTTGGCCCCTCGTTGCAACGCATCATGTGATTAGAAACTTTTGTCATCTGGTCCTACTCTTTCTTTTTTTTCTTTGGTGAACAGTAGTTACTCTATTTGGGTACAATCCAAAGTCTTCTCAAACGTCTCGAGTGGTCCCAAAGATTCCAAAAATTGAATAAAGGCACTCTGAACTTTCTTCGATGGCTTTTAGTGGTCAAAGATCCAAATTGAATAAAGGAGGTTCTAAGTCGGGCTGGCTTCCGAATTGGCATTAGACCGTGAGATTCCACTCCGTTGATTCAACCTTATTTCTAGAATCTAGCTTCAAAATCCATACTGAACTAACATTAAAATGGTTCAACAGGCTGAGCCTAAGCTTTCGGCCGTGTAGGTTCTTGGCGTAGGTCATATAAGAAGAAGTACAAGTTTGACTTGTTTGATTCTCATTTTCTTAGGCGCAAATATTTTTGGACTGTGAATCTATAATAGCTGATATTCAAAAACCAGGGGGCGCCCTGAGTTTTTAATTGTCACCCTCTGTCAGTCATGTAGGCCTCTCATTGAGATTTGCTAAATATTACCTCGAGGGTGTCGCTGGATTGAGTGGGAGCGAATACGATAATCCTACATGATTAGATTCGCAAGTTGTTCGCATGGATTTAAAGGAAGGATCTCATCAAGATTAGATATGGATTGGATTGAATTATAAATCTAGGATTCAAAAAAATTTGTTAATCCAAATCTTAAATCTATTTATTAAATAGAATCCGTTGCATTGTTATTAAACAAATCTAATCCCATCTCATCCAACCTAATTAGATTTGATTCAAGTTATTGAGTTAAACGGGGCTAAGCATTGGAGCCCTGTATAAAAGAACTCCAAGCAATCCTGAACAAACTCAACCCTCGAACGGAAATGCGCTGCGATCATCTTCTCTTCGGTAAAACTCTCCCCTCTCAATAAAATCATTTCTGGATGCGAAATCTATGCGATGGCTGGAAAAGAAGCAGTCAATAGTCGCCGTGTTAGGAACAGGAGGAGAACCTCGTCCTAATGCGAGCGGCAAACTCGGCCAGAGATAAGAGATAAGATCTCTCCCGAGGGCAAAGTTCGGCCAGAGATGAGATCTCTCCCGAACAGCAACCTCGGCCAGAGATAAGATCTCTCCCGAGGGCAAAGTTCGGCCAGAGATAAGATCTCTCCCGAACAGCAAGTTCGGCCAGAGATAAGATCTCTCCCGAACAGCAACCTCGGCCAGAGATAAGATCTCTCCCGAGGGCAAAGTTCGGCCAGAGATAAGATCTCTCCCGAACAGCAAGTTCGGCCAGAGATAAGATCTCTCCCGAACAACAAGTTCGGCCAGAGATAAGATCTCTCCCGAACAGCAACCTCGGCCAGAGATAAGATCTCTCCCGAGGGCAAAGTTCGGTCAGAGATAAGATCTCTCCCGAACAGCAAGTTCGACCAGAGATAAGACTCTCCCGAACAGCAACCTCGGCCAGAGATAAGATCTCTCCCGAGGGCAAAGTTCGGCCAGAGATAAGATCTCTCCCGAACAGCAAGTTCGACCAGAGATAAGATCTCTCCCGAACAATAAGTTCGGCCAGAGATAAGATCTCTCCCGAACAGCAAGTTCGGCCAGAGATAAGATCTCTCCCGAACAGCAACCTCGGCCAGAGATAAGATCTCTCCCGAGGGTAAAGTTCGGGCCAGAGATAAGATCTCTCCCGAACAGCAAGTTCGACCAGAGATAAGATCTCTCCCGAACAACAAGTTCGGCCAGAGATAAGATCTCTCCCGAACAGCAAGTTCGGCCAGAGATAAGATCTCTCCCGAACAACAAGGTCGGCCAGAGATAAGATCTCTCCCGAACCGCAACCTCGGCCAGAGATAAGATCTCTCCCGAACAATAAGTTCGGCCAGAGATAAGATCTCTCCCGAACAATAAGTTCGGCCAGAGATAAGATCTCTCCCGAACAACAAGGTCGGCCAGAGATAAGATCTCTCCCGAACCGCAACCTCGACCAGAGATAAGATCTCTCCCGAGGGCAAAGTTCGGCCAGAGATAAGATCTCTCCCGAACAACAAGTTCGGCCAGAGATAAGATCTCTCCCGAACAAACAAGTTCGGCCAGAGATAAGATCTCTCCCGAACAACAAGGTCGGCCAGAGATAAGATCTCTCCCGAACCGCAACCTCGGCCAGAGATAAGATCTCTCCCGAGGGCAAAGTTCGGCCAGAGATAAGATCTCTCCCGAACAACAAGTTCGGCCAGAGATAAGATCTCTCCCGAACAACAAGGTCGGCCAGAGATAAGATCTCTCCCGGGGTCGAAGTTCGGCCAGAGATAAGATCTCTCCCGAACAACGAGTTCAGTCAGAGATAAGATCTCTCCCGAGCGATCGGAACAACCTCGGTTAGGAACAGGAGGAGAACCTCGTCCTAACACGAGCACCAACCTCGGCTAGAGATAAGATCTCTCCCGAGCGACCGGAACAATCTCGGTTAGGAACAGGAGGAGAACCTCGTCCTAACGCGAGCACCAACCTCGGCCGCAGGAGGTAAGATCTCCCCCGAGGGAAGCTCGGCCGTAGGAGATAAGATCTCCCCCGAGCGCGCACTTCAACCTCGGCTGCAAGATAGGAGGTCTCCCTCGAGTCGACTTCAACTGATGAAGATAATGTCGCCCCCGAGGAGCTCAAATCCGACCTCGACCGAAGGAGGCGAGATTTACTTCGGCTTCAACATCAGCTTCATCGACTTTAGCTGGAAACGAGTTCCATTTCAACTTCAAACATCGACTGAAGATGAGGTCTCCCCCAAGCCTCAGCCTCAACTTCAGCGTCAATATTGGCTGGAGATGAGACCTCCCCCGAGCTTCAGCTGCAACAAATGCGGAGCCTGGAAAGAAGACTTCGGACAGTCGCCTGTTTTGGTACTCCCTTCCTTCAATTTTTGAACTCGGGAGTGGGGGGGCTACTGTTGGGGATAAATCCCGCTCCTGCCGAAGCCCGGCCCGACGCTCAGCCCAATGTAACCAGTAGCCGCTGAAGAGCTTTAGCGCCGGGCGCCAGGCCGAGCCCCTACCACGGCCGAACTGCCTAGAGGCCGAACTCCCCTGCGCCAAGCTCCGGGCCGAACTCCACCGCCAGCCGACTTCCCACGGCCGAACTCCTTCGGACCGACCCCAGGCGAGCCCATGCAGCCGAACTCCTTCGGACGCCCTTCCCATCCGGCTCCCGAACTCCTTCGGACCGAGTTCCCCCAGGCGAGCCCATGCAGCCGAACTCCTTCGGACTTCCCACGGCCGAACTCCTTCGGACCGACTCCAGGTGAGCCCAGCGGCCGAGCTTCAATGAAGTCCTCTCAGCGGCCGAACTCCTCAGCGGACGGGCTTTAGTGGAATCCCCGAGCAACCGGTCCGTCACTCAGGAGCCCGAACTCCTCAGCAGTCGTCACTGGGCCGAACTCCTCAGCGGTCGCCCTCATCAAACTTCGGCCGACCGAGCTCCTACCGAACTCTCAAGTGTCCAAGCCTCAGCCGAAGTCCAACAGCCGGCCGAACCCCAAACGCCGAGCTTCGGATTCTCAGCAGCCGAACTCTTCTGCGGACGAGCCTTAGCTGCATACCTCTAGCCAGACTCTCCTATGGGAGCCGAACTCCCTCCTATCTTCCTCTTCAGGAGTCCGAAACTCCTCCGGACGAACTGTCGCCTGCAGCAAGACCGGATGGCGCCTTCCTCTCCGTACCGGACTCCATGCGGCCCACGACGTGCCGGTATGGCTCCCACGATCTACCGGACGACGCCTTCCTCTCCGTACCGGGCTCCATGCGGCCCACGACGTGTCGGTATGGCTCCCACGATCTACCGGACGACGCCTTCCTCTCCGTACCGGACTCCATGCGGCCCACGACGTGCCAGTATGGCTCCCACGATCCACCGGACGATGCCTGTCCTCTCCGTACCGAACTTCATGCTGCCCGACGACTCTCTGCCAGACGGCACAGCCGTCACCATCAACTAAGCTCCGCTATAAAAGGACCCCTCCCGACATACTAAGGCTAAGCTCTCTGAACTCTCGACTCGCTCTCCTCCTCACATCTAAGCACGGAACTCATTCCGAGCACTCCATTACTGTTGGCCGGAAACTAACTTGACCGTCGGAGGGTCCTGCCGGAGCCACCACCCCACCGGTTCCGGACGGGACTTCGTTTTGCAGGTCCCCGACGGCGACCTCAGCGGCCTCGACTCCGGCGACCTCCGGCGAGGACGGATTTCTGCACCAACATGTAAGAAGAGGATAGAAAAGAAAAAAAAAATTTTAAGAAAGGAGAGAGAGAAAAGAGAGGACAGGGGAGGACAAAAAAAATTTGAGAGATAAAAGAAATAAGAATGTTATTTTTTTTTAAAATAATAAATTTTTTTTTGAAAAATAAAAAAAGCTTGGGCTCTTTAAGATATGTGCCAAGGGTGTACATGGCTCCAAGTGCAATCGAATCGAACCGAGTTTAAGTAGGTGAAAATTCGAGTTTGACTCGACTCAAAATATTCGAGCGCGAAACTTGACTTGAGATCACTCAAATCTTAATATCTTAAGCTCGAATTCAGCTCGATGAAAAAAAGGCAAAACTTGAGACCAGCTCGATTCGACTTGAATATCAACCGAGATATACTTGAGCTCGAGTTCGAGCTTAAAATTGGGTCTTAATCTATTAATTATATATATATATTTGATTTGGCTTGTAAGCTTTTGAATTATGTATTTTGCTAGCCGAACTTGACTCGAAAAATTATTCGAGCTACTCAAGCTTGATAATAATTGAGGCAAATCGAGCTTGGACTCAAGTAAAACTTGAGTAGCTCACGAGCAGTTCAACTCATTTACAACTCTATACATGACAAAGAACATGATTTTCTCTAGTGCCTACACTAGAGGATTTGTACTGGTGGATGTCCTTGTTTGTAAAATCCTAAAAACCAAAATGTATACATTCATTAGAATGTATACATATAGAAACACACTAGCATTTTGGCTTATCATACATGTAAGACGCCCTTGATAATAGTTTCATGTGGATCAGCAACCGTACATGCAAGTAGTCTTGTAGGTATATGACCTTTGAAATTTATCCTCGGCACTTTAAACTATATCGTGCTCTATTCTTTTCTATTATGTTTTTCTTTCTGAAATCAAGATGTTGGTGAAGATGAAGCCTAGCTAGGGACCAGACAAATTTGTCACCCTCCCGTTAGACCAATGCTAAGTAGAGAGGAAAGAGTGGGGAAGGAAGGGAGATTTCTTTTCTAAACATAGAAGTTCGATCCAGCTCGCATGGAACTTAAAGGATAAAAGAGTGATAATTGGTTCGACCAATCCATAATCTGCACTCTTTGCAAAAACTACAAGGGGGTATTCAGAAAGATGACTGCAGCTTTGAAGTTTTGAGCACCATGGAAATGTTTTAGGGGTAACTTAGACTGAGTCGTTTTGGTGTCGCATCCTTTTTCAAAAGTTTGGTGTGTTCTTTGAGGGTCTTTGGCCCCTCGTGCAACGCATCATGTGCATTTAGAACTTGTCATCTGGGTCCTACTCTTTTCTTTTTTTTCTTTGGTGAACAGTATTACTCTATTTCTGGTACTCCAAAGTCTCTCAACGTCTCGAGTGGTCAAAGATCCAAAAATTGAATAAAGGCACTCTGAACTTTCTCGATGGCTTTAGTGGTCAAAGATCCAAAATTGAATAAAGAGGTTCTAAGTCGGGCTGGTTCCGAATTGGCATTAGACCGTGAGATTCCACGTGATCAACCTTATTTCTAGATCTAGCTCAAATCCAACTGAATCTAACATTTTAAAATGGTCAAACCAGGCTGAGCCAAGCTTTCGGCCGTGTAGGTCTGGCTAGGTCATATAAGAAGGAAGTACAAGTTTGACTTGTTGATCTCATTTTAGGCGCAAATATTTTTGGACTGTGAATCTATAATAGCTGATATCAAAACCAGGCTCAGTATGTCACCCCTCTGTCAGTCATGTAGGCCTCTCATTGGAGATGCTAAAATTACCTCGAGGGTGTCGCTGGATTGAGTGGGAGCGAATACGATAATCCTACATTGATTAGATCGCAAGTGTCGCATGGATTTAAAGGAAGGATCTCATCAGATTAGATATGGATTGGATTGAATATAAATTAGATCAAAAATTTGTTAATCCAAATCTAATCTATTTATTAAATAGATCCGTGCATTTTATTAAACATCTAATCCCATCTCATCCAACCTAATAGATTGATTCAAGTTATATGAGTTAAACGGGCTAAGCATTGGGAGCCCTGTATAAAGAACTCCAAGCAATCCATGAACAACTTAATTCTTCGTTTACACTTGGGTGGATGTCTGTTTTGGTTAGGTTAGGTTTAGGAAAAGATCAAACCTATCCGACTTGACAAAGGGAAATAGGTTCGTGGTCTAGCACGGTCCAGTGCGAGAGATCTGGATCCAACCTGAACCTACACCAGGTATGCAACATGGACGGGGTCAACCACCTAAATTCTACTCCACCCACACGTGAACGGAGATGGTGGAAACCAAACTACACCAGGCCAGGCCTCATCCGGCGTCGTGGAAAAGACCACGGACAAGCTTCTAAGATTGGGATGCTTAAAAGATTTTAAAAATAGATCAGACGGCGCTGAAAGACGTTGAAACTTTTGAAAATCTCGGTCAAACCTGACACCAACCCAAACCCAAAGGTTGGCCACAGAAAAAAAAAAAAAAAAAAAAAAAAAAGAAAAAAAAAGAAAAAAAGAAAAAGACTAAGCTCTTAAAAGAATCCACCATGAGGTCCGTAAGATGGAAGATACACAAAAGTAGTAGCATCCACCTGATGATACCAAAAACTCCCTTCTATATATAATAGTGAAGCCATTCAAAGCTAACACCATCTCTCTCTCTCTCTCGGTGAGTTAAGAAGGAGTTCCATCTTCCATGAGGAGATAGAAGCGATGGGGCTCAAGTCCTTAAGCCTCCAGATGATACCGTGGGGCTTCCACGTGGTGGAGGCCCGCTGCCAGCCCAGCGGCGGTCACCGGACCAGCCCAGCTCCGGTCCGGCTGATCGGCTCCGACGGCCGGGTGCAGGTGTATAACCGGCCGGTAGCAGCGGCGGAGCTGATGAAAGAATACCCCTGCCACCTCGTCTGCCGCTCAGACTCCTTCTTCATCGGCCGGAAGGTCCCCACCCTCGCCGCCGGCGAACAGCTCCAGCCCGGCCACAGCTACTTCCTCCTCCCCTCCCACTTCTTCCACTCCGTCCTCTCCTTCGTCACCTTTGCCTCCTCCTTCACCACCCTCAACCACCCCAACGGCGTCAAGAAGCAAGCCGTCATAAGGCCGTTCGACGTCCAGAAAACGGCGGAGGGGACGCTCCAGATAACGGTCTCCGACGATTTCTTTCTTGTAGATAAGGTTAAGCAAGAGGACGAGGAAAAGAACGGAAGAAGGGTTTGTACCACGGAGGAGTTGGAGAAGGAGTACCGGCGGCTGGTGAGGTGCAAGTCGGCGAAGTGGAGGCCGAAGCTGGAGACTATAGGGGAGGCGGCGACCGAGAGAAGGAGACTGGGGTGGATCCGGAGGGGAGTGGTGGGGTTTGTGAGGCTGAGGCGGAGGAGGAAGAAGGGGGCCCACTGCACATAAGACAAAGGCTCGGGGTTTGTAAAGAGAAGAAGAAAAAAAGAAAAGAAAGAAAAAGAAAAAGAGAAGAGTGTAATAACAAAGGGCCGAGGAGCTTTTGTTCATTTTGTCCTTTTTTCCCTTTTATTTTTAATTTTAAACAGTTCTAGTCTTGTACATGGCCTCAATGTAAAGAAACTGCGAGTTGGTGTGCAACGAATGGCTTAAAGAAAAACGTTGAAAGACAGTTTAATTCGAGAACATTTAGTTCAGGTTTGCGATATTGAAAGTTTGATCTCTCTCTCTCTTTGTTGAGAAATTATTAGATGCATCAAGTTTATCATTCGTGATGGATTCATTTCATCATAGAATGAAATTATTACATGGATTCTTGCATCCTAGATCTACAATAAATATGGTCAACTTGCCAATTTCTTATTCGTGACTATATGCTTTTGGTTCTTGCATACACTCGCATGTGCGGGTGCACGCCTCTCTATGAATGCACGTGCGCTTGGTTGCAAGCAGAGTGGTGCGGCCTCATTGTTACCTATCCTGAAGTAGATCCAGGACCCAATCCAAATAGGTTAAAAATGGGAAGGATAAACCTGT